>OZ026838.1:20236800-20372002 GCA_964023205.1 Lutraria lutraria
GGGAAAAAAATCATGCTCTTGTTGAAGTGAGGTGGATTCTCAAGAGAGGGCCATCCTGGAGAGGTTGTACTGTACTTTCAAAATGTAAGTTTCTATGTAGGAGTTGCATTTATATTGTTGTACACTTGTAGAAATGAAAGATATTTATTTAAGTGTGATTTAAAACACGCTATCATAAAATGTAAGATGTAAATGAATGAAACGTCAAGCTAATATGTGAGTATAGTTTAGCCTTTGTTGACAAGTTTATCAAGGTGTCAACTTGATGTTTATTTAAATGACAAAATGATGTGCTTTGTTTGCCTCTCTTTGCTGTACTAAATGAACTCAGGTATTTTTATCAGGTATCATTTTTAGCATGATTACGTGAGGTTTAATGTGGGGTTTAACAAATGAAGTCCATACAGATAAAGTGTTGAAAGTTTTTCAAGTAGTTTGTATAACATCATTTCACAAATTGCATATTTTGAAATACCATAAATATAAATTTAGTTCCTGATTTAACAGAAAAGAGTCAATTTTCTGTCCGCTTGTACATTCACAGGAAGATAAGTTTTTGTTTTAATTCTCTATAAATCAAATGTCAGTGTCTTGACATCTGATTGGCTGCTAGTATATTTTCTAACCAATCAAAGTGTGCTTCTGTTTCATTGAAGCATCTGACCGAAGTCTACAAGTTTAATGGGAGTTTGATGGATTTCCAGTAGTTTAGATGAAACACTTTGCCTTAATTTTCATCAGTGTGTATATTACTTGTTGAGTAAGCTGATACATTAAAATTGTACTTGGGGGGAAAAACGTGTTGTATTTCCTACGGCTGCCTGACAGAAATGATTTCATCGAGTGTCTGAGGGAAAACTGCAGCTTATAATTGTTTGATTTGTTTCCTATCAACTGAATAAACACTGGGCTTCTGTATGAGTGTGTTTGGTTTTGATGAAAACTCAGAATTTTCATAATCTTGTAAAAATCCCGACTAACTGAAGCTCGTTTTGCCATTCAAGTTATACCATGGAAATAATTATTGATGGGGACTGTTAGTAATCACTGTGTTATATCGAGGCATTTGATATAGATGTAGGTTTCATCACACAATTTATTGGAGAATACAAGTCTAATATTATAGCTGGCTGAAGGGAAGAACAGCTTGTTCAGTTGTGTGTAGCAGACCTGAGCGTTCAGTTCTTGTAGTGGATATATTAAATGAAAGAGTCAGTTGGTTTAAAAAGCGGACTCGAAAGTGAGGAAGCGTTCGATAATTGTGACACAGGATTTGAAAAAAAGTTAAAGGTATTGTGTTTTATCCGTGAATTTTATTTGTTGTTCATCAGTGGGTGTAATATAGAAATTGTTGGTACGTGTGTGGTTAGAATATTTTTAGATTCATCACTCATGTTATATTTATAAGTTAAATGTTCTATAAAGTTCTCTTGCTCAATGAAGCAAGCTTGCTACTTGATAATAGTGGATTTTAACTATGTTAATAAAACTTGAAATCTTTCAATAGGTTTTATTTTTTTTTGCATGAATAAGCTGATAAAATAATTGGAATGTTTTCTATGTCGTGATATAAATGCGATATTTTGTAAACTAATCAACGATTACTTTGTATATAATTTGTATATAAAATCCGGTTCAGTCAGAATTTTTTCCCAGTAATAGCTTGCCAGGTAACACTTGTGTGAATTAGCAGTATTATCCCTGAGTCATAAACATGTATTATATCATAGGCCACACATACTTACTAATTCACATCAGTTGCCTGTTATTTCCTAATAATATGATAATCCTTTTTGTATGGATAATTATTCTTGTTTCCTTTACTTCTTTATTTAAATGTGCGCTCTATGACCATTAATTGTTGAGGTGCCATTAAACAAACAATACTCACATGTCCACTTCTTGATCTGTTTCAAAACACCATTACTTAATTATAAAAAAAAACACATGGTAGATTTTATTTTGATGACCTGGTACCTGGCTTTAGATACTTATCATATTGAAATTTGGTGGTTTTGATGTGTACAAGTGTTGGTTTCAGTGTATTAGGAAAATAAGAGTTTAGACTTAGGGTACCACTAATGATAAAAATTTGATCTGATGTTGAAATAGGGGGTACCATAAATCTAATTAGGTGATGATCAGAAAATTGTGTCTTCATAGGTCCACTTGCTTATCAATACCACTTGATTACTGTTGTTTTTGTGAAAACAACAACAAAACAAAATGTTTGAAAAAAAATCTTGAAGAGATGAACAGTGTGATTCTGTCACTTGGTAATGAAAGACAATCTAATAACTACATGAGTTTTGCTGTCTTCAAAGCATCACTTAATACTGTTTAAGAATTTCAATTCAAATGTTTTATGTTACTGTTTATCCTATGAGGGTATTAGCAGTTGTGGTATGTTCCGTTAAGACTGCCATATTTCTTTTATCATTTGCTGTTAATTATTGTTGTAGTGTGGCAAACTTGGAATACCTCTGCTATTAGTCTCGGTTGAATATTTTTCTTCTGTAATGTGTTTGGATTTTTAATTCAGTTTGTTCCTGGCAATGAGCATGGCTTTGTTGTTCTTTGCAGATAAGTTTCAGAAAAGTTCCACACTCTGCATCATGCATGAGTAGAATTTTTCATGTTAGATATTCATGCATGTACTAAGTTTGAATGAATTTTTTGGCATGAGATTTCGAGATCTTTAGGATGCTAAATTTAGGGAATGCTTAAATTATGCCATTTGAATATTTTTAATTGTGATTGTTTCACCTTATGATATTTATGTGTGATTAACTGGACTTGATTCAACATGATTAAGCAGGGAAAAGTTAGTGTTGGGTTACCTGCAGACAACCCTATTTTATAGTGCTGACCATGCCATAATTATGACAGTTGCCTCATAATAATTGACACAGTGAAACATAATTGACACAGTGCATCTTGTTAATTTACTCAGTGCAACATTATAATTGACACAGTGAAACTTGATAATTGACCTAATGCATCATAATTGACACAGTGAAACATAATTGACACTGTGCAAAATGATAATTGACACTGAGGATCTTATGGAAGATTGATTGTTAAGTATATTGTCAAATAAGTTTCCTCATAAAATAAAGTCTTTATTATTATTATTATACTGTGCAACATGATAATAAATGACACAGTGCAACATGATAATTGACTCGATACATCATAAATGACACAGTGCAACATGATAATTGACTTGATGCATCATAAATGACACATTGCAACATGATAATGAATGACACAGAGCAACATGATAATTGACTCGATACATCATAAATGACACAGTGCAACATGATAATTGACTCGATGCATCATAAATGACACAGTGCAACATGATAATAAATGACACAGTGCGACATGATAATTGACTCGATGCATCATAAATGACACAGTGCAACATGATAATTGACTTGATGCATCATAAATGACACATTGCAACATGATAATGAATGACACAGAGCAACATGATAATTGACTCGATACATCATAAATGACACAGTGCAACATGATAATTGACTCGATGCATCATAAATGACACAATGCAACATGATAATAAATGACACAGTGCGACATGATGATTGACTCGATGCATCATAAATGACACAGTGCAACATGATCATTGACTTAATTCAACATGATAATTGACTCAGTGTAAAATGATAATTGACTCGGTGAAACATAATTGACTCAGTGCATCATGATAATTGACTTTTATATGGAACATGATGCCTGATGCAGTAAATGATAACTGATGAACCCAGTATGTTGATCAATACTGTATTAATTTTACCATTATGAGTCAGTCTTTAAGAGCAAATCTGGATCCTTTGGACATTATATTTAAATCAAATTTTATCTTATCAAAATTGCGTCTCTAATGTATTTTCTGTGTTATTTCTCATCAATTACTTTATTGAACAAACATGATACATCTTACAGCACTATAAGTGTATATCCTCTGTGCTTTTATTGATTTATGATGGAAATCAATGAGAAAAGATTATTGTAATTATGGTTATTTTGATATGTAAGGACCTTTATTTTATCAACATGTCAATTAGATTTGTCACTCGCTGCTTTCATTTACCAGCATATCACAGAACCTGAGAAGTAGTCAAAGTTTTATCTTCAACTTGTGAAAGAGGGTTTTGAATCAGTTTTTTCTCTGCTTCTTAGGTCATGTAAGTCAGTACTTATGCATAAATAATTTGGAATCTCAAAACTGCCAGCTAGGAATCACAGTCGTATAATATTGCAGTGTGTGCCGCCTTGCTGTCCGCCTGTGGTACCATTTTTATTATGCTTTTCTTGATGTTTAAACTAGACTCCGAACACAGACGTTAATTATACAATAAGAACCTACAAGACATGTGCAAGTGACATTTTACTGTCCAGTTAATTGTATTCTGTGACATTACCAGCCATTAGATAATTTTCTATCATTCGGTCTGCTTAGTCACTTAATTTTTTCCGATTAATGGGAAATTCCTGTTTAGCTGGAATTTTATTATCGTTCCATTTAGTTAATATTTATTATTCATCATCGATTGGAAATGGGAAATTGAAGCTCCAAACTCTGTTCATAAAACAAAGGGGGGGGCGCCATATACCTCTCCGCTGATGACGTTAGTTTTTGTCATCTCTCCCAGTACTTAATACTCAGCAATGATTGAATTTAAAATTTGTTTGGATTCTAAATCATTATTAATTTCTTCATTTTCTGCTGGCTTTAAGACTCCTCACCAAATGTCACCTCTTGTAGGATTTTCCGTTTAAGAATTCGTTTAAGAGAAGAAAACAAATATTTTGTATTTTCTCTGAAAATACAAAAAAAAAATTTGCTCCAAATTTGTCACAGAAATTCCTGTTATGAGACAAAACGGTTTGTCACGTTAGGCTTCTAATAATGTATTTTGTGAGAAATTTAAGTTGTAATGTGGCATGACTGTGCACTTGTGTGTCCTTGCGCAAGTACTTGTACTACGTTACACGGCAATGCGACGAGACGTTGATTGTGCTTTCTCATCCCTTATAAACTGATTACAATACAAGAAAATCTGCACATTATTTTTTCTCGCGTAGACAGAAGCACTCACAGAAGATAACTTATCTTTACAGTTTGCACCAAGCAGATGTTAGCTAGCTCATAATTTCTCCTTGAATGAATACAAGCTTTCCTCACAAGCCCGTGCCAAACGCTGAGATACAAAACGTGTTGCCATCTATTTTCTTTCCCCAGAATTCCCCAGTTTTTGTTTACCTTTCACTGTGTTTTAATGTAGGTAAAGATAAGACAATTGTTTCGAGTTTTTTTTTCCAATCTGAAATTAGTGAAACAATTTTGTAAGGTTTTAATATGGTGTCCCAGTAGGGACATATATATTTTACGTTGATTGTAATCCTTTACACAAGTATGTTAAAGTAATTATCGTGTTTGTTGTAATAATTATCACGTATATAAAAATTCTGTGTTACGTTCATCGTGTACTGTATGTACCACCCTATTATTAATGCATGTCTAGGTAAATCATATAAAATATGAGGTTGACTCAGTACAGGGCATTAATTCGGCTTAACTGGTTAACTTTTAAAATACCAGATTTCTCTGATTTTGTATACTGTTATTGATTTTTTTTAAAGCTAGATGAAGTGGAATAAGTTTACTGTTTTGCCAAATTGATTTTTAGATGTGATTTCATCCGTTTTTGTTATTTTCAAGTACTATGAATTATAAATGAAAGCTCAGATCAGATTGCACAAACTTCTGAATTATTTTATGCATGCATCTACATGCATCCAGAATTGGAGAAAAAACATTTATGAATAATGTATTATATTGTGTTATAAATATACAAACTCATAGTTAATTTACCGCTGGCTGTATGGCAGTTGAAATGTTAGAACAGCCTGCTGCCTTCAAAAGTTCATCTAAAGTACAGGTGATGCATAATATAAACACTTTCATGAAATTCACTTTTCCTAGGCTTCAAGTAGACAAAGTGTCGGGAGGATTTACCCACACGAAATCACGAGTATTATAATTATGTGTATATACTTATTAACTTATAAAAACAACACAGATACCTATAGAAGTTACTAATTTGTTAAGAATGTACACTAAGATTAATTCTTCTCATCCCTGTCTAATTTTTTATGTTCAATAGCTTGTTCATGCAGTCATCGGACATATGGTGCTGGTTAACAAGTGTTGAGGGTTGTTTTTTCTGTGGTTTGCATAATTATGTTTCTGTAGTTTTCTTCCTGCTATTCGCTGGGTGATGAAGCTGGTTGGTGATCTGTCAGAATTTGGGATGAGTTGCAGCTGAGCCCTTCCTGTGTTCTGCAATAGTGTCTGAAATATTACACAGTGTTTAAGTGTCTCTGTGGTTTCAGATGAATGTGAAAAAATTGAGATCTGGATGACAGAATTAGAACAAGAAATTTCTGTAATAATGTGACTCGGGTTTTGTTCATTGTAATGCACAAGGTTAACTGTGAATTACGTGTAATTCATTTCAACAGCTGGAGGTACTCCATTCTGGAGACAATTTGTCACTTGGTTCCATTACAGTTGACAGTCCTAGTATCTTGGTTGCATGCTAGTATTTCTTGTACTTCATGGTGTTGTTTTATGTGTTTTTGGTGTTTTTAGTTTCTTTTCACTCCTAACTGATGTCGATCATATTTGATTGCAGGAAACATGTGTGTCTTATTTGAGAATCACGGTCAATTGACCCTTTTTGTAGGGGAACAGTTGTGCTAGTTAAATCCTATGGACTGTTCTCAGTGTTTTGCTTATAATTTTCTAGACCAACAAGTAATTATAGATTTATAGATTTTCAGGCTAGCTGGTAATGGTATATCTATCCTGAAGATAAATTGATTCTAGTTGTCCTTATACATCTGTCACACCTTCCACTTAAATTTTATAGAGCAAACATTTACAACCGGTTTCTTTTCTATTTTCAGCGAGGCTCCGACGAACTCATGTCTCACAGTCCGATGGTAACCACAAATGGCACAGGGCTCAGCCCTGTACAGAACGAGGTTAATGAGGCCAAGAAGGTAAGACTGGTTCTAATATGTTCCTTATAACAATGAAAAAAACTCTTGAATTCTTATAGTTCATGAACTTAATCCAAGGGTGATTAGTTGTAATTATAGCTATTTATAAATTGGAGTTAACGTAGGAAGTTTATTATTCCAATTCAACAATAGCATGAAAGAAACTGCACTCGTTTCATCTTCAGATCAAAGCCTATTGTTGCTCTTTGATTAAAAACAGATACTTACATGTTTATTTCAATTTGGTACACAGCAATGAAATTATAATGTCTGATGATTCAATAAGAATATACTTAGATCTTACGATTATAAGAAAATTATCTGTCTTTTAATGGTATAGCTCCATATTGTAGTGCCTTTATCTAATAAATCCTAGTTTTAGTTCACAAACTTATTCTGGCATTCATGATACTGTAAAGTACCTGTTCTGTTAATGATAAATAGATTTTTAACCAATTATGTCAGAATGTCAGACACATTGGGGAACGATTGGCATCTCAAATATTTCAGACTTAAAAGAAGTATATTGAGTTTTCAATGTAACCGTAGAAAATAATCCTTGTTCTATTCCCAAGCCTAATTCCAAGCAATAGATTTTTGAAAATGATTATTCTACTTAATAAAAAACACTGTGTTTGAAGCCATTATTCACAGCTTTTAAGAGATCTTCATGTTGTTTTCATGGTTTGTGAGCTCAGAAATTAAATCCATCAAATTTGTCTGTAATTCCATTTTTATGGGTGTCAATGATTTGTCATCCTGTGTTCGTAGAATAAGATGGAAAAAGAAAGTTAAATTTTGAAATCTTCTGTTTTACTTTTCAAAAAAGTGGATGCATATTAATTTTGTAGTGTGGCTACTCAACGGACTGACAATTATAATGAATGTCACAAAATGGCTCGTTCTCTTTATGGTTTTCTGTGTTTTGTAGTGATAAAAAACAACCCTCTTAGTTTATTAAATGTCAGTAATATTATCAGACACTTGGTTACATGTAAAATGTATATTGTTTATAGTTGATATATTGTGTTTATTCAGAAACAGTTCTTCATATGGGATGTTTATTTTTTGCCACTTAAAGTGTAATAAATCAGTTTCTATGTAAGAAGAACAGATATTGTTATTATCTGTGAAGGCGTTTTCTTCCAGTACAAGATGCCTGGCATGTTATTGTGATTACAGGCATTAAAAGCTTCATGTTAACTGTCAGTAATACTTGTCACTAATACATAATGTCAATTATTATACTCAGGTATAGCTGTCTATGGTGTTTATATCAGTTGTCATGTTAAGTTTATCGATGTTTGGATGCAAAGGGACTGTCCGAACATTCATTTCAGGCTATAGTAGTTTGGTGAATGACAGTGTTCTAGTGGCCATGCTTTATTAGATAACTCTCTCCCAGTTCCGAAGCTTCCTGGATGTTTTGTATACTGTTGATCAAAATCTGCCATGATTTGTCAAACCTACCGATCTGATGCTGTTTGAATTGTAAATAGAGAGAATTCAGAAAGACTGTATAATCCCATGTCTGCCACGATTAGGAAAGAAATATGACATATTGTATTCTAATGGCTTCTTAACAGATATATGTACATAAAAATCACAGATGCGTCTTCGTCTTCGAGGATGCTAAATGACAACTCCATTCAGCACATTTGTGAATGTATTATGTCTGTGGTTATAAAGGAACGCCCTGTTGCAAGTTGCCATGTAAACATTAGTCACTCTTCTGCGAGACTTCATCAAGGCTCACACAACTCATGATTCTGGCATAAACTTCTTGTGTGGTATTTTTGGAAACCCATTATATCCAGTGAACCTATTAAGAACTTAACTGCATCAAAGACATCAATTTTATGTTATTTTCACACCGTACCCCACCCACACAATTAGATAAAGAAGTCTCAATGTGTGTGACAATTATTGGATGCTTTATAGAGTTCATAGACATCAACAACTTCCAGGATGTCTGAAAAGATAAAAAAAGGCAAGACTGATGATAGTATCTTAGATTCAGAACTTTTGAATGTTGCATTATTACTTACCATCTTTTCATTACCCTCTCCCCCACGTTTTCTCTCATCTTTGACAGGTATGATGGATATATATGATAGTTTTGACCACCAAAATAACTCCTGTGACATCTACATACTCCTATTTTTGTACCAGTTTTTTTTTTGGGGGGGGGGGGGTGTAATTAGTGGCTATATAAGATTATTTCCTGTCATACTGTTGTGTATTTATACCTTCCTATGATTAATTGTTTATGTTAGTGTGTTAAATGGATATTACACATAATTTGGTAGTAAAACAATTAGTTTAACCAAAACTGCTGATGAATTTTATCCAACCTTTATACTTAAAAATGTATTAATTTGTTGTTTGTTGTTGTTGCTGTAGACATATACTGTTAATGCTAGGGAGTTCTAACAGACAATTTAGATGGAAAACTTCAAGAGTTTCTCTGAAAAACATTTCACTTGCTAGTATACTATATGTGATACATTTTGATATTGATATTGGCATTTCTTTCTTTTTATGTTACAAATACATCTCCTTACATACTCCTTTCCAATCGTTATAATCGTACCAGATGACAGTATATAAACCATACTATTTTCTTTCATCTCAACAGAAAAAGCAGTATCAGGAACTTATCCCAGAATAGAATTTATGGATTATGTTTGCCCCCCCCCCCCCCCCCGTCATGTAGAACTTGCATTATTCTTTATAAACTTTCCTCTATGCCAATCAAATGGTGCAGGTTAATTGACTGTGGCGATAAAAAATGAGGACCTGACCTGCCGTGTTCATTATTATTTCAGAACATTGTGAATGCTTCCTAATTGTATCACGCAATTTGAGGGTCTATAGTATTAATAAGGAACAATGAATCGACAATAAAGCCTGAATCTGCAGTGTCAAGGTGATTGAATGATTGATTGATTAGTGGAGCACCTTGCTGAAGCTTATGGACATATCATGCCATAAAAGACAGACTTTCTGTACAGAGTATGGCATGATTATATCCCATGAGGTTATCACAGACTATGGGAGAAATATTCTCTACACTTATGAATCAAAGCAAATCCAAATGTTGGGTTTGTGTAGAATACTCCTGATTTTTAATGCAAACATCGAAATAAATGCCCCAAAATCATATTTTGAGAAAAAATGTATAATTGTGAATCGTCAAAATGGTTTATGCCCATTCACCCATCATAGGCTAGCAAAATGATAAACTCATCAATCTGTAAAATGCAACACCACACTTAAAGCATTCACTACTAGATCGATGATTAACTTGACCTAGTGATGATTTAATAGTAATTCTTATCTATAGCATGCAAAATTGTCCTCTATGTAACAGTACTGTACCTATATCTTCTTATATTCAAGTTTTACAACTTTATTGCTCTAAAGGAATAAATTGCTACGTCATTATTTATTGAATATATGGTTGTACAATATTTCTAAGTGTTGATATTTCTGTACCAATGGTTGACATGTTTGAGCACTTATACTAATCTTTAATAAGTTGTCAACTAGATAGCCTGAAATTATGTTATCTTTGGTTTATTTTGCAAAAGGCTGTTACATGTTTTTGCATTTACAAATTTATGGTCTACATAGGTTCAAAGATAAAGATAGACTGAGTAGCAATGTGATTATTGACATTGGAATGTTGAGTGGGTGGGGCGTGTGATTAAACATGTTCATGAAATTAATTTAGTTTTATTATCAAAATGTTCGATATGTGGGAAATAGCTTTATCAAATTGGCATTGATTTGAAATAATTTATATGGTATAATTGTCTTGTTTAATTTACCCCTTGAAAGGAGTTCATGAAATCTTGAATATTTCAAGAACTTTTCGTGCATACTTCATGAATAGTTAATGACAGGGTATACATGATGATAATCATGTTGTCGCTATGAATTTCTTATTAAATATCTTACCAAGGTATATGGCAGAGCATTTAGCATGAAAAAAAAAATATTGAATTTTATTACTTAATAATAAATAATAATAAATAAAGCTTCATGTATTACTGGTCTATCAGATCCTGAGTATTGCTGTCTGGAATGTCAGTAAATTGCAGACAGTACATATGATGTTCTGCCAAGTAACACAAGTCCTCATGGAGGTGACACATTTGTCCAAGCAGGTGACGCTGTTGTTCCGACAGGTGGCGCCATTCTGATGTGTATCATCAATCTTATCTGTTGCTAATGGTAACACTTACGGCCATATCCCTTAATGGATGGCAGAATGATATTATTTTGTCTCACTGATATTACGAAAATGATCATTTATTTGATTTAGGCTAGATTGACACCTGTTTCCACTACATATATCAAAATGTACAACTTGTAATGACCATCCATCCATCTTGTACCTAAGTTTTCCTCAGAGATTTTGTGTCACTAAGTCGTTTTTCTGTGTCTCTAGAATTCAGTAATTATTGAATACATGACAAATCTCTGGTCCTATAATTATAAAGTAAACAAATCAAAGTACTGAAAGTACTCATTGCAACTGAGCATATAAATTCATGGACTTGCACTGTAACATGGAACGGGAACTTAAGTTTAACAATTTCATGGCAGATGTAGAAAAATGTAGTACTCTGGTCCGCACCAAAATTAACGCATTCTGAGTGAGTGAGAGCTTTGGATAGCTAAACTGTCGTTCAGTTTCCAAAAAGTGATCTGTAATGGTGGGTCGTCAGATTCCCCATTTCTCCAATCATTGATTGCTGGTCAATGTTTGTTAGTTAAACTCGTTAATTGTTCAAGGGACTAAATTCTATATGTCTTAATTGTTGTTAAAAAAATTCATCTACCATGAAAATCTCACTTTGTGACCACGTCAATGCTCATTATAATGATCAGCAAGTTTCAGACTTTTTCAGAAAGTTTTCAATATTTTCGCACCATTTTATCCTGATTATGGTACCACCTGAATATAAAGACTGGTTTTTCACATGCTAGTGCTGGTTTTTATGTCGAGTGTTTTTTTTACATGCTTTGCTGGTTTTTAAGTCGAGGTTTTACTGTTGTATATATAATACTGTGTGGAATTAACTACATTTTATGTAAAACTCTTGTACAATATTGTAATCAGACAACATCGTATCAGTCTAGTAAATGTTATTTGTTGTTTTGAAGTCTTGTTATTATATAACACGTTTTTATGTGTGCATATAATGATGAAACTAGCATGCAGGTTCATTGTACAGCAGTAGTGTACAGTTTTGTTGGATTCCTCACCCGTAGCTGTACCGAATGTCTAGCTGAACTGACGAGTTACTAATTGGTTCCGAATGTTAATTCTCTTTGATGTACCTCTTTTATTTTGATATAATTACCATTATGCAATTATTCTTTTGATCACCAACTTTTTGTACTTTTTATGCATTGGTTACTTTGATAAAATCAAGGTTTCTCGTACAAACGAATTGTAAAATATGCAATGTTTTTCTTGTTTTGGCTCATTATTTTAGTAAAAACACTTCAAAATGTTTGATTAAACAAAGAATCAAAACTTATATACGGGTGTATTGTCATTTGACTAGGGTCAAATTCTATATTGAAGATTAGGAGAAAACACGCCACCATATAATATTGTGGGGACTTGGTTACAGGCAAAATATTTATAAGCAATTACGAGTTTAAAGAGGGTATATCATCTGTGGTGTTTCATTTCTTTTCAAGTCATTGTCGTTATTTCAACTTTAAGTAATTATACTATATATATGCCAATTTTAAACAAAATGAAACGTCAGTGTTAAACCGATGAGCTGAATTTTGAATTGTGATTGGATCGTGTGAATTTAATATATTGACTGAAGAAATTTAATATGAAGGCTCATAATTATATTAATTTTTTTTTGCTCAACTTCTTGTTTTCTTTTAAGCTTAATTATATTTCAATTTATTATTCTGTTCTATGGTAACCGTGGTGAAGCAATTAATTTTGGTAAATAAATGTATTTATAGGGGAACAAGATGTTTTTAGGTGTTAATGATTTTATTACATGAATAATGTAATATGCAATTTTGATAAATATGTCTATAAACCAAATTTTAAAATAAAGAACATGAATGTATTATTGGCCATTTAAGCTTGGAAAGACATTTAATGATTTTATAAGTCTTGAAATTAGATCTGTCTGTGTGATTTTGTTCCATTTTGATGTTCCTTTGATATTGAAAAATCAAAACTCCTGAGAAATATTAAAAGCTGTAAAATTGATATTTTTGAATCAATCTTTCCAAAATTGTAAAATTTTGTTATTTGATATGTACTTAATGTGAAAAAACGGCAGTTTTGTGCTCATTGTTGGCAATTTTGTAGTGAAGTTTATGAGACAAAGTGTTCTGCTTGCTCTCATATATTCATATTGTTGTCTAGTGTCTTTGTCTTCATTTACATTTTGGTCATTGTTTAGTTCTTTATTCTTCAGTACAGTATGTAATGTTATCAAATAAATGCTTATTATTTTTCTATCCACTGTTCAGAAATTTGGGATGTGAAACTGTGAACCAACATTTGTTTAAGGATGGCTCTATCTTTTTTGTAACCCCAAGCCAAGATTTTTTTAGGATGGCCCTTACAAAGTAGTTATAGCTTAGTTTGTTGAGGCTGCTGTAATTATCGGTTAGAGAATTTCTCCCCACATGAGGATCAGCCAGCTTTCATACTATTTGGTCATTCATCATAGTTTGTATTTTTGGTCTCTGGAGAATCTGATAGGCCATAAATTATATGCACGGTTCCTTCTACTCACTTCAGACTCAGGGACGAATGCTCTGCTCACATCATCCAATAATTAACATTGGTTATAGACTGTGACAAGTCCATTAATGTTGCTTCCCTGTTCACTGGTCGGGGAAAGAAATTTTTCATGAATGTCAAAAACAATTAGATCTCTCCTCCTTACTAAGAAATGTTTGTATTGAAAATTGATTGAATCATTTTGTTGTTCTAATTTGATATTTTGTGTTCAGTTAAGTTTTGCATCAATTTAGTAACTGAGACTATGGAATTTTCTGTTTTAATAGTAACGAATTGGTTCAAGATAAATCTTAAGTTGAATGTCCTTGATGTCATTGCTGACTATGCCTTCACGTAATTTAGGGTATTTTTTGTACTATTGTAATAATTGTAATTAAAAAGGGAAATTCCTTCCTACCTACCCAGTGCTAAAATTCTTGGTCGAGTACTCCAAACAAACTTATTTTTATTTTCAGTCTAATTGCCTAAATTCTGTGTTTAAAGGCAGTGATATTAGACCTACTTGATTAAAATTGATACGAATTTTTTACCCGCATGATGAATGTTTTCATGAAACAGCCAGTCAGTTTTAAATCAAGGGCATTAATCATAAATTAATCGTCATTGTTAACGCAGCAGTTCATTATGCAATGCTTTTATGCATGATTTGTTTTTTCCTGTACTGTATTACAGGGTGTGATTCAGCAATATTAAATTGTTGCATGTGAAAGTAGAAAACAAACCTGATATCAATGTAATATGATACAGGTGTTTTTAGTGATGTCATACCTCTTTATGATTGATTTACGTGTTGTCATGGCAACCAAATACGGAGGAAATGAGCTAAGCTTCGTTACTATAAAGTATGAAAGTGAATTATTGAGGATCACTATGGCCATTATTGAGCCCAACTGTATCATATAAGCGTTAATGATATTTTTTTGCTTAGTGATATTTTAAGGGAAAAATAAGTCGTGTATAAATTGTTCACTAATGGTGATGCTTCATTATTTGTTAGTGATTATTCTATTTTTGATGTTTCGTTTAATGAATATTTAGTTGAGGATTTATTTCCAGAGGCATTCCAATTAGAATATTAATGTAGTCATTCTAAGTTTTCTGTAAACTGCAAAAAATTAAAGCCATGACTCCTATGATTGTTCTGGCAAATAGATTATGAAATTTCCATATCAGCCTGCAGACATCTTGTATAGTTTTTTATATTGATAATTTACATGAAGTTTCTGTTTGTAAAATGTAAATTTAATTAAAATTTAATCAACAGTGGATGTACAATTTGCTTCACCTTTGATGCTATCCGAATCAATAATTGTGGTGGTGTTAATTGCTTTTAAAAGCCCATTATTTCTGTGTTATAAATTTCTTAGTAATGTTGGATATTTGTTATTGCCTGACATGAAGTTAATTGTTTGCTGCTATTATTTCACGAAGATTGACAAGTTTTCACATTTCTCTTATTTCCACAAGTTCGCTTTTAGTTTCTTTTTTGGACAACATATGAATTTTCTATGACAGCCCAATGGAAACATCGTTTTATCAATTACTTAAATTATTTTGTCAGGGCATGAAGTGTTTGCTTTTATTGAATTCTGATGCACCTTATTCTGTTTAGACTTCTACAATAAATGGAGTGCAAATTTGAATTTGGTTAAGTCAATATTTACATTCCACTCTGGTGTGTGTGATAATTTGCACACGTTGAGACCAGGGTGCTGTTTTATTGGACTCTAAGTGGATTCATACAGACAACATCATATTAAAATGTCAAGATGTCAAACGCCTGTTACTATATTGTAAGCCTACACAATATTTGGATTCCAGTTACCAGACATTAGGCTTATAAAGAGTCTGGGTACTGTGTGTACTTCTAAATAATTTAAACAGAAATCAAAGCTTTTTATCAGTGACAATAGGGTTTGAATTGCAACTTGATTATTAAAATGATGATAGAGTGGGTGTTGTGTTATCAGTTGTCAATCTGGTTTAATGATTAAATAATTGCATAATAGCATGTGATAAGATTTATAATAAAATAAAAACTCCCCCCATGTGGCTTCATATATTAATTAGCTGCACCAGAGTTTGGTAGGGGGTGTTCCTTTTTCCTTGTCAAAAACATCATTGAATAAAATGATGTATAATCTAAGAATCTGGGAGTCAAGGACATTCATTTTCAATCTTGTTTCCATATCTTTCGATTATAGTATCATGTTTTCAATTACCATGGTACCATCAAAGACTTTCTCTTGTTACGGTTTTGTTATCATCAAACTTATTGAAAATGAAGTGCAAGTAGAGTTAATTGTGATCACGCACCACTTAATGTTCAACTTTTAGTGATCTTTGGCCTTCATGGCATCAGTCAATATTCTATAATTCCGTGGTGAATATCCCCCTCTCTGCTTTAAATAGTGTCTGATACAGGATGATATTGTTACAGCTCAGATACTAATACTGACGTGAATCTATTGTTGTACCAGGATTTAATGCTTCACCGACATCTATTCTATTGTCCTCAGCACATGTCTGTTGTAACGGTCGAATGGCAGCAATTTCTAAAGAATTTATAGAAAACATATAAATCAATATGGAAAATCTTATTAATTGCTAATTTATCGCTTATTACAAGGAAACCTGATGTCTCCTTAATATAACTGAGATAATGTTACAGCAATGATTGTCATTCCCTCTCAGTCTCCTAAATCACGACAGATTATTGATTACAGTAAAGCTGACTTCATTTTATATCTTGGCCTTCCTTGATTGCTAATAGACATTAAGTGTTACTAAGTATGACCCATGTCCGCCTTATAAGCTAGGTTATAAAATTGTTCACAAAGACTGTGTTTATGTCAGAAATACTTTGATGCTGCAAATTTCAGTGCATTATGCTCACAGTCTGTTTACAGACCACATGATGTGACATTGATTGATGCTAATTGATATTGGGGGACAGTCAAGTTACAGAACATGTTTAGCTTAATTTATTTTATTACTAAGCAATATTTCTGACTGTTGCACTGTCTAATCAGATATTGAGAAGCATTACTCATTAAAATGTTACACGTGAAATGATACATATAATCTGTGTGATGAATCACGTTAATGAGCCTCACATGTAAAATAATAACTATATTCGATCAAGTTTTCATGGTATTTATATCCAATGAAATGTTTTTTTCTATCTAATGACCACATGTTTTGGACTCATTTGTTTCTTAAATCCGTCCCTGGATAACTTGAATATTACATCAGTCATCATGCTTTACATGCAGCGTAAAATTCAATAGATCCCTACATGGTCCCTTATTGGTACCACTTGATGTACACAGTTAGTTGTTTTTGGAACATCCTAAATATTATTATTTGATCTTGTTCATTTAAAGCATCTTCATTCAAAGATAGAATGCATTAAATGACAATCAAAATTCAGTATATGTCTATAAAATTTCAACTGTAGTCATGAGCATATTTTTGGCCCGAATATCCATGTTTGAAAAAAATGTATTCAAGGCTATGTTGATGTTGAAAATTGTTTGGTAATTTCTGTTCTATACAAACATATAACGATGTTACCATCTATATAATCCCTAGTCCAGTTATTTACATGTTGCTTGCAATAAAACTTATGTTGCTTGATAGCTTTAAGGCTTTATGATGTAGTGTTTATGTTTCAACTATGAGATACATATCTTGTTTATCTGATGTAACAGCTGGCTAAAATCTATTAACTGTTAGAAAAAATACCTGATGTATAAGCAGAGATCTTTACATTAATAAAAATTAGTATGTTTTTCAAATGTTGTGTTTATGGTCCTTTTCATCCATTGGTTCCTATGTGTGTGTTTATATTGGTTAGTGGGGGATAGGGTTTGGTGTTTTTGAAAGGGGCAATGATATATGATAGATGATCTCTTCTATCTATTGCTTAATGTATTTATTATCACATTAGAATCACATAAACATAGTTGATGCATCTTCAAAAGATTGGTTAGTTCTTTCAAAACAGGCCATCTGATTGGTCAATATATTGATATGATCAAGGATGATAACTAATCAAATGAATTTTCTATTGCAAAAACATTGGACTAATGACTGAACTTGATTATGTTATGTTAGAATGGTCATTCTTGTCGCATAAAACCTCATAAAGTTGAAGTTATTTTTAGGTTTATTTTTTTCTATTGGTTAAGGTAACAAAATTAATGTCATTTCCTTTCAATGTTGTGCGGTGCAACTTACTTATATGTAAAAGAGCTTGTAAAAAGGGAGATACTTTGATGGTTACTCTTATTTGAACAAGCTTGTAGATGTCTATATAAATGCTTTGTTGCCTGGAATGGATTGGGAATCATTTGTACAACTATTGTTTGATTATTTTTTAATACACCATTCTTGCAAAGTTTGTTTAGATAATAGGTTTACTGTTGCTGAAATCTTTCTAGTGTCTGTTGCAAAATGGTGTCAAGGCTATATTTGGCATCCTCGTTTTGGAATGACAGTCTTTGATTTAGTGTCAGTTTAATCAGTGAGAGTTTGTCTTAGTAAAAGTATTTTTGGAAGAGCCTTTGTTTCATAGTTTTGTAATTGTTGTTTTTTTTGGCTCATTTTGTAATTTCATCTGGAGCTGTTTTTTTATGGAATTTTAAACATCAGGTTCTTATTGTCAGGATTTAAGAGAAATGGAGACCCTCTTGTAGGTTACCAAATAGTATGCATTCCTGTTAAATGTGAAACAATTCGCACAGGTCAAGTTTTTTCAAATTTAAACATCAGTTTTATTGTTTGACACAAATTTCAACAATAGAGATGGGGGGAAAAGAATTACATTATAGAAATTGTTGGAGAGTCTGGAAAACTTAACTGCTCTGATCTTCCCGTCTTTTCTGAAACACAGCACTTGTACGTTATTGACTTTCATGCAAAGCTATTTTGTAAATTCTCGGAATTTGAATTCCTATGACTCCTTGGAGATTTTCTGATGGCTGTTTGCTTGTTGGATGTCAGAATAGAAGCATTATAATTGTGATTTTTGTACCATCACTTCATTGATGTGTTGAAGAAGTTTATCACTGCCAGGAATGTCCCAAGTAGCTATTCGGTTTCTGACATTGTGATCTTTCCTTCTATTATCGTGTTATTAGTCCTACAGGGGAAAACCTGATCACAGTTGTAGATAAATGACCAAAGAGAAGCACCCTTCAGATTTACTGGATGTATAATTGATCAGATATTTTTAACCTTATCTGTAAGTTAGAGATGACAATTGCAGAATCAAGTCAGACTTTTCTGAATCAATACTTGTTTCTAAATCTAGGAAAGTAGACCTGTTTGAAAAAAAAGTAATGTTGGCAGACACTCTCCAAAAGTGATTAGAAACGGTTTTATTATACCAGCTTCGCACACCTACACTATCATGATTCTAACTTTGTCACAAAACCAAGAAAACTAATGGCTTAAGTGATTTAAAGACAATTGGCAAACCCTCATTTAGATGTCAAAATTGGTTTTGTTCCAGGAAACCAAACTTTTTACTTCATTTGGTTTGTGTTAAGATAGTGATATATTTTTTGTGCTTTTCGCAATAACATATCTTTTCTTTGTTGTTTTTCAGGTGAAATTAGAAGGCAACAATACGACACCGTCCAAAGTGATTCATTTACGCAGTCTACCAAATGATGTCTCAGACTCAGAGGTGGTACAGCTAGGTATTCCATTTGGCAAGATGTCCAATGTACTTCTACTTAAACAGAAAAATCAGGTGAGTGATTTGTGCTATGGTTATATTATATTAATTTCTGTGTTGGATGGGTTATTTGTTGGTGTTTTATATGTAGTTCTTTCTAGGAAGCCTTCTCTTCTATATTTTAAGTTTGAGTCTGAAATTGGCCATTGTCTTTAAGACTGTTCTCATTGGCAATCTAGTAAAAGCAATTGCTCTTTCTGCCAGTTGCAAACTCTTGGCATTGCATACATGTTTTCAGTTTTCTGTTACAATTTAGTCCGAAGACATCTCAGGCCTTTCATTCTTCTACTGATTTTGGTGATTCATATGGAAATTTGCAGAGGGGAGAGGTTAATACTGGACAGAATCCTGGAATTGGTACATGAATGAAATATAAGTTAGGAAATATCCCCTCCTCTAATGTTGTATACTGTACATCTGTAACAGTTTCCAATCCATGTTTAAGGGATTTTGATAGATCTCTGTGGCTCAGTATAATACTGTCCTTTCTTTTTCACAAAGACTGTTTTTGTAGAGTCTGAAGAAAGCATTAAAGTTTCATCTTTGTGATAATAAAATTGCTTCTTATGTATTAAAACATAATGAAGTTGTACTAATTAAACCTACTAGTTCATCCTTGTATGCAATTAAGCACAATGGATCCGACTAGTTTATGTATGGATTATGTAAGGAATATTATATGTAATTTTTGTTTGCGACTAATTGATTTTGTTGGATTCGATATTTATAATGAGATACCATCTCTATCCATTACAGCTTGTCTATTGTAATACTGATGTTAACGATGTCTCAATTCTTATTTTAACATTATCCATCATAACAGTTATATGGCTACCAATTATTTGCAATCCCATTACCGCTCCAGAATAATGAAAGGTGACAATGCACTGGATATTACAGTATAATTGATTTTTCGGCACTGCCATGTAAACCAGTCGCCAACCAGCAAGCTGTATGGAACTTTTAGCATTTTATGTTATGCCAACTTGTGGGGTCTTTGTATTGCAAATATATCAGTCAGTATTGTTAAATATTAATTTTACAGATAAAACAAATGTCATTTTAATGGGAATTCATATGAAATCCAGAGGGAAATTAGACAAAAATGACTAAGTCGGGAACATGATATATTTGATTTCTGTTATTCCAAGTATGTCAGATAAACGGTGATATATTATTTATGCCCTGGGTTAGGACAAATTCTGCATCAACCATTTAATACTTACATGTTTGTGTTACATACAGTAGGCTCTCAATGTAATGTCAAACCTTGGTATCAGGATTGCTTATCAGTATCCTGGTGTGATATTTCACAAGTAAATGACATTTTCAACTATTCATGTATTAGTCTAATGCCATTAATTGTCAAGAAAAAAAAACATAACTAGAGTTAGAATTCATTTGGCAATTGCGAGTAAAGATAATTGACTTTTATCAGAGTCATCCTGTAAAGTTCATGATATTTTTCTGAATGTGTCTAGGGTTTCCAATATGCTAAGGTCTCTGGGAAAATGATATTTAGCTCCATTGTTGTACCCATTGTGGAATGGTAGGCAATAATTGCCTTCATTAATACACATTGCAGTATAATAACATCGTATTAACATTCCCTAGCAATTAATGTTGCAAAAATTCATACTAGCATATGCTATTTACCCTTTCACAACATGGCACCGCCTAGTTTTACTTTTTTTGGCATTGGCAACCTTTTACGTGCATTACACTTGCTTAATTGCCCGTGTAAAGCATTCAACGCCAATTGCATTTAGCTATAACATATTCATTTATAAACTTGCCAAAAAATTCTAACATTTCAATTTTCGTTTTTTCCAGGCCTTTTTGGAGTTTGAGGATGAATCGTTAGCTACAACTTTTGTCAATTATTATACAAAGATGCCTTGTCAGATCCGTGGCAAACAAGTCTATGTACAGTTCTCACAGCACAAAGAACTTAAAACGGACCAGGCTCACTCATTTCAGGTAAGGCAACGCAACACTGAGTTATAAGGAGACTTTAATTGAAACAAAACGTGGAGTGCATTAAAATTACAATGGTTCATAAATAGATATTATATGTAATAAAATTTGCTATCTTGTTGCGCCGGAAAACACTGGTTGTATGCCGTGAATTGTTAATTTATGGTGACTAGGTTTATACAGTGAATGGTTAAGCACAGTGAATGGTTAATGTGTGGCTGACCAAAAGTCAGGAAAACTAATTACAGAATGTGATGATAAATAGGAGCACTGCATGAAACACTTGTGTTGTTTATAGTTCAAAAGTTTACTATGAATCAGTTTTCATACAGATGTACATTATTCTCTTAATGAAATGTTTCTCACGCAAATCTGTGTACCTGTGAATGTCACATATCTATTTACCTGTTACATCAAATATTACCTTTTTTGCGTAAAAGTAAAATCGCTCTGACATAAAATGATGTTGTTTTTATGACCGTTTGTACTGTATGAAGTGTAAGGAATGCAGGATGTTTCAATGAAAATTTATCGACAAAGTGTCATCTTACAAAAGATCTTATTATGAGTGTTTTATAAATATCAAGTTCTCAAACTCTAGTTATATTCATGGTTTTATTTCTGGAAGAAATTTCTTCTTTCTTCTTTTTCATGAGGAATGTACATCTTTGAATGAAGGCTTTTATTATATTGGTATGCTTATCTTTGAAGATCTCCCCGAGGGGCCACCATCTTTAATTTGAAATAATCCAACTTAAATTTTGAGTGAGGCATTGTCGGTTTTCTGGCGGTTTTAGTATCATCTAGACAATGTTATTCAATAACAAGACATTAATGTGTGAAAATTTGATGAAAGGAAGAGTAGTAACCCAGTACTCAGCATTTGTTTTCTTTTTGAAATTTGATTAGCTTTTTGATTTTACCATTGAGCATCATTTTAAGTCTTCAAGGAAACTGATCCTCAAGACACATTTCTTGTGATGGCCCATAATTGTATGGTTTTAAATCAATATTTTTATTCAATAGAAGACATTTTAATTAAATGTCTGCATATCAAAGACAGAAGCATCACTCATTATGTAGTCTGCTTAAACGTAGCATCACTCTGACTATATTTATATGAATTCAACAATTGTTGAAGAATTCATACAGTAGACATACAGCAGATGTCTCAACGTGACATTGATTGATCTGAGAGATGCTAGAAGATGATAAAATGCATTTGAAATATAATCTACTCCTATACAGTCAAACCTGTGTTAGCGGCCACCTCTGAATAAAGGCAGCTCTGTTAATAAAGGCCAATCTTTTATAAACCCTCATTGATGATTTAGAACAAAAGGACCTCCAAATAAAGGCCAGCTGTCAATTAAGACCATATTTTGTCTTCCACAAAGATGGCTCTTTGTTCACAGGTTTCAATGTATATCCTAGACTATTATACTTCTAATTATTTCTTAAAAACAGTCTCAAAATATCCAGTCTGCTCACAGGGGACAGCATCTTGTTCTCTTGATTGTATGAAGATTGCAAAAATGGTATTGAAACTTTCCAGGGGAAATATTTGAATGTTGTATATCAAGGAAGAATAGCTCGTAGAATTTAGTCCATACTTACTTAGACTGTCTCAATGATGTTTGATGTTCTTGTATGTTTGTTTTTCCTGTCTTTGATGGCGATCTATATTCAATTCAAGCGTATAACATCTTACTGAATAATTTCTGTCCATTCTGGTGACAGCCTTCTTTCTGTTGATGAATGATGGTGCCAAATGCTCTTTGAGTGTATAATAGAAAATAACATTCTTTCAATCACTGAGAATAAGGGTATTTCATCTCAGAGGAAGCCATGTATCAGAATAGAATCATTAGGGTATTTCATCATGTAGTTGTGAATTTGAAAAGGGTATTTCATTAAACTGCCCCTTTTTGCTGTTGTTAAATTTGGGTGAGAGAAAAGAAATAAACTAATTGTGATAGTGTTGACTGGCTTCCTTACTTTGACGTGTTTGTGGTTTAACCCCTTAAAGGTCATTAATTAATGGTGGTTTTTTGATGAACATAAATTAAATGGTACTGAAGAAAGCCTTCTTACATCTAATGAATGACATGAACTATGAGGACTAGGTTGTGTGCTAAGTTGCATATTACTGAATTTCTTAATAAGGTCATCTTAAAAAAAAATTGTGTTCAGTTATGTGACCCCACTCATTAAAAAATCCAGAACACAATATTTTTGTTCTTTATTCCAGCTTCTTCAGGTAAACAACCTAGAACTTTTTTTCTTGCCTAAGTATTCTTAAACTATGCATGGTGAGTATTTGAATAGAAATCTAATAAACTCCACAATTGTTTAACATTACATTGATATGTGATGTTTCTTTCTTTGATTACAGAATCAGGCTTCCCAGGCAGCTCTGCAAGCGGCACAGCAAGCATTGATGGGTAATGGTGATAGCGAAGGGGCAAAGAAAACTGTTCTACGTGTAATAGTCGAGAATCTTGTTTATCCTGTCACGATAGAAGTTCTGCATCAGGTATGGTCTAGTCGCTTCATCTCTTAATTGGAATTTAATCAAATAATTGTTGAAAAATGGGACTGATCTCAATCTGAAATGTCTAATATGTGTTGAGTTGATCTAGTTATGTCCAATTTATCATGTTAGTATCAGGTCGAAATTGCCTTAGATTGTTCTAATTTTACTTGTGACTGGAATAGAACTTTTGAAAAAATCTGTAAAGCACTATAGCTCTGTGGGTGTTGTGGATAATTTACTCGTTTATTGAATATAGTTTTTAAAGGCGTTAGACTTTCACTTTAGACTTCCTGTGTGGCAGTTATCAAATATCCGTATTTAACTGAAAAATAGCTTTCTCTGTTTATGTTTTCTGTGTTTGTTTATTATCAACTTTGAAATTTGATTTTTTTTTAGACTGTTTGTACTAAGTCTTGTAAGATTGTCTTCCTGTAGCCATCAATATTTTAATTATTACTTGTAAATATGTCTTCCAGTAGCCATCAATATTTTAATTAAACATTTAGTAACTATGTTCTTGTCATTCCTAGAAGGCGCTTGTTTCAACTTTGTGTGCAAGTGGTTTTCATGCTTTGTTCCCATATACAAGAACAAACTTGAATGTCATTTGTATGCAACATTTCTAACTAAGGACTAGATTTAGTAGACAGCATTTTCTATAAAATGATGTTTTACGATGACAGGGCTCTGTGTACTAATGCATAGCAAAATTACATTTCACAGGGTATTTTAAACAAATGTCTCTATAAAAAAATATACAGTACTCTCTAAAGAGTTATAAATAGACGAAGATCTGATGGTTACATTGGCACTAAGGCTATATGATTGAATTTAATGTTTATTTTGGGAGAGAAATCCTGTTCCATTGGAATTCCAATGTTCTTCGAACAATGCCACAAATTGTTTAACTTCTTTTTTATTCATTATACAAATGAATCTCTCTGAAAATAGATTTGTAAGAGATGCATCTTTAATTACATTCTTTGCTTTTCACTATTAAAATTAAATATTGAATCTAGAGGCTCCAAGATTGGTTTTATATTAATCTGAATGTTTGACGATGATTTAGGTTAGAAATGTGGAACAATTAAGATTGAAGTCATCCTAGTACTAGTCTATAGGATTCTGGTATTGTGATCAGACAAGATGATGTCCAATTTAATATTTACCCCATAATGGTAGTCGTTTTAATCATGATTCTAGATCATTGCCATTTCTGTCCTAATTGATCTGGGATTTTTGCCGTGCTTATCAAATTGTTGTGATTATAATAAGATCATGTCAGAGATCTAATCAATAACGTCATTAGGACCTGTTTTGAATAGTCTCCGAGCAATTCTGTAATTCTTGCAGTAATTAAGATGAAGCACTCCTTGCCTGCAGAAATCTTTTTCCTACTTGTAAGTCTTCAAATTTTACTTGACAACATTAAGGATTATCTTGCTGGTGAATATTTCAACTTTGCAGGATTTCTTTCTGGTGAAAAATATTCTTTTGCTTCTTATTCAGATGATTTATCAAGGAAAATTATTGAAATTTGCACACTCAGATTTTCTGGCTATATCTCTGCCTTGTTCTCATATCAATGGGGCTTAATTGGTTTACAGTGAAGTAGATCAATTTGAAAATCAGAGTAGATTGTTAAACAAGATTACAAACAAAACAATTAATTTGAAGAAAATAAATCAGTTTTAAAGCATCTCTATGGTATCTATAGTATAATCTCCAGTTTTCCTCACTGTCTATTGGAGAGAATTCCTGTCAAACGCAACTTAATTATCTGTATGTATTGGTATAACACAAGATTTGTTTTCAAATATGTTTTTTGGTACCTGAAAGCTGTTCACTGCTTCGAGCTTTGTAATCTAGTTATTTATAAGCCATGGCTGGTTTTCTTCATGGTAAATCTTAAAGATTGTTTTATTAGTTCTAGAACGGCCTGTCTGTGGCCGAAATTTGTTAAATATGTTCATCTTATTCATTTTTAGTGTAAACATTATTTTGTCTTGATGCTTCTTAGAATATTTTTGCTAACTAATTTTTATGGATTGTGATGTGTAGACTAAGTCTTGGTTGTATATAACAAAAAATCATATTTTGTCTAACACATACTGTCTCCTACATGGTTGATTATCCAATGTTTATCATCATGTTTCGACAAGCCAACATAATCTATGTTTATTTTGGTGTTTATACCACCAACATGATAATCTGCTTTGATGTTTGATGTAATAAAAAGTTGTGCTTGTGTACAAGATATCTGTATATACAAGCGTTTAGTGCATTCAGTACATTTTGTTGATTTCTCAATTTCTCACAAAACTACAAAACAGAAACTTATTAAGGTGTCTTGATGTCATGGGAATGTGTGATGAAGATCTCCCTCATGTATCATGTGAAGTGATGTTACTCTAAGCACTTGGTGCACTACTTAAATCCCGTACACCCTCTTAAAAAGGTCCTTTTTTGTATCTCATTGTGATTTTATGCTCCTAAATTGCTCAAGATTTTCCCAAAGGGACTCAAGTGTTACAGTTCTTAGAATAACTAGGATAAATTCATTGTTAATTGGTAGTGTTTAAATTAATGATATATATTATAATGTCATAAGTGTTAAACATCAACCATTTTCTTCTACTTAAGGTTAATGACAAAACACCCAGAAATATTTGAAAATGTTCCATATATACTATATCAAAGTTTCAGTACTTGCTTCATATTCCCCAGAGAACCCCCCCCCCCCCACCCCCCTTGCCTAATTCCTCCTCTCTCTCATGAACTATTGTAACAACCATACTTATTGAAAGGGACTAGAAAGTAGGACCCACCGTAAAGATTAAGCTTTCAAATGATATCCAGCCAATATAATACTTTAAATGAAATCCATTATTAATAGATTCATTGTTTTAGATACTATAATAATTACATAACTGTGTACTATGTCTTACATAGTTAAACATCGTTCAGAAATTTCTGTAAGTTAATCCCTGCCTGTTTTGATTCGATCCCAATTTACTTCAAGAAAATGATAAAAACCAATAAAACTCTGGTGATTTATCAATTCAAATAGATAAAATTTATGTTAAATGACAGATCAAGCTTGTAAGGTAATGTAATCCTGCTGAAAAATGAAAATATATCAACGAAACTTGCAGCTTTATGTCAAAGTTGATGAGCATACATTATGTTATGTGTGATTTATTGTCTCACTTGCTGTACGGGGGGGGGGGGGGGGGGATGTGGAGGCGATGTGGTTTGTGCAAACTGATAGAGAATAACAGTCTCATCCAGCTAGTTGATTTACGACACTCACATGTATTATTTGTATTTTTCTTATTTTCAGATTTTCAGTAAGTTTGGCAAGGTGTTAAAAATGATCATCTTCACTAAAAACAGTAAGTTGACGGATATATTTTTTAAGAAGTTTTAGTAATCCTTACACTTTATGTATTTATATAATGATACATGTTGTTAAACAGTCTCTTGGCAGACATACTACTTTGTCTACTTATTGGCATATTATATAAGTGATTGATATTTTGGCTTTGTGTTACCAATAAACTCATGTAATACTGAAATGTGGCTGTGATTAGGAAAAAAACAACTGTTGGTTTATTCACTGTGTGGGTAATGTACGTGATAAGGCCTGAAAAAAAATAGTCCTGGTTCCAGTTAAATTCAGTTAGAAAACTGGAAACTGGTTCCTAGTCTAAAGAGAAGATGGGGTTATTTTGTTGTCTCCTGAATTTAGCATAAAGTGGAGTCCTGTATTGTTCAGATTATCCTTCGTTATCAATACCATTGTGTAGAATATTCATGCCTGAAATATTTAATTGAATTTATTCCCTGTAATGTCATTTAAATTGTACTCGGGCATTTTCTCAGTCGGCAAACTAAATTTACTATCGGTTCCTTTCACGTTGTGCTGGATTTGTGATAATATTCGGAGAATTACATCGGAGGAAATAGCTCCCATGTGACTTTTCTTCTTAGGGACATTCGGAATGAATTGGGGAGAAAAAAGACACATTTATGTATCATCGAATGTCTGAGTTTCGAAACTCAATAGCAAAAATTTGTCACAAAACTAATGCTGGCAAAAAGCCCCCCTAATTGAAATGCATATTGGTTGCGCAAGAGCTGTCAGATTTCACATGTAAAATAAGCGAATATCTTAAAATAGCCGTCTTTGAAAATGGAAAACTGTCAGGAACTGTAACTTCGTATAAAGACTGTGACAGTTGGATCAAGTTTATTTGACAATCTCAGAACATTTTATACTTTACAAATAGATAACAGCATGAATTTGAAAATAGCTGAATATATACTAGAAGTTTTTTTTATACAGTAGAATGATTAGCCAAAAAATCTCTTGCGGTGTTTAAAGAAAATTGGTCGATAAATCACGATACTAATGACGGGAATTATTGCCTTTTGAATACTGCTTGAAGTTTATGATACATTATTTTATACTTGAATTTACATCTGTGATTATTACTGAGTCTTTGTTGAGGAAGAATATCTGAGAAAAAAAAAGATTTATTATAAAAGCTCAATAAAAGAGATTTGCTATAGATAATATGTCCACTGCCATGCATATGAAATTTAGCTTTTAGTGAATTAGAAACAGGAAAGAAAAATATCACACCTTGAAAAAATCACTTCAATGGCTCTTTAAAAAATGGTGTTTTATGGTTACCTGACCCAAACTTTTATTAGGGATAGATTATAGGTAGGCTTTTTTTTTTAAACATTACATGCTTGTGTTGAACACAAAAAGCTAGAATAAAGAATGTAAATATTTTTTTGTTGATCGCTCAAAATATGTTTCGGTTGTAGGATTATTGAATAAGTCAGTCACATATTTGCAAACCCAACAATAGTTTAAGGATGGCCTTGGATAAGCATGTTTATATTGTTTATGAAGACTTACTGCAGTGCTCCTCATGTATAATTTTATTCCACTTTTCAGACACATTCCAGGCATTGATTCAGTTCGGGGACTCGGTTTCAGCCAATGCATCTAAGTTGGTAAGTTGCTTTGTTTTAAATGGAATAGACCTCAGATTTACTTACATACTTAATTCCTCAGAAAAAATATGGTCAAATGAGTTGCCAGAAACACAGCTATTACGTCTGGCCTTCTAAACAAGATCGGCATGAATGGTGTTTATTATTTACTATGGTACTTGTTTAGGTCTAAGTGGCAGGCAGTTTTTTTTCTAAGAAAGTTTCTTTTGTTTCGTTCGATATAAATACCCAGTACTTACAAAATTTATTATAAATCTAGTGAAACTTGCAAATGATGACAAATGAGCTCTAATTTACATGTAGCCGACACCAACCTCCCAGCTATATTATAGCCTCAAGCAATGACATTCCAATTATCAACGTGAAGTTCTGCTTTTGTGTCAATATTGAAAATTCGACTTTGTTATAAGAATCCAGAGATGAAATCTGATATTATTACACAGGATGGATTTTCTCCATTTCTTTCTTATACTGTTTCCTTTTTATAAATGAAAATTTGAAACATGGATCAGAGGTTATAAAATTTGAGATCAGTTTACAAGCTCAAATTTCGTATTTGTTCTATTTCTTAATTACATATGATCAAACAATGGTAACATTAATTGTACATTTTTCCTCAATACAGTCTGAATTTGTATTTTAAAATAATCAATGTTAACCATGCAGTGATATCTTCATGCAACCCAAACATTTTGAGAATAATGTCGAGAGTTCTGAGACTGCTGTCTTGTTTTATAACCCTTGGGTCAGGTGTCTTTTATTCAGAACTTTATACTGTGTTACTTTCATGTTATTTGTTCAAAGACGGGGCTTGTATAATCAATCAGTTGCACAAACTTCAAAAAACCTTATACGGGTAATATTATACTTGTTTAAAGTATAATGACATGATTTATTGACGGATGCAAATTCTCTTGATTATGATTATTGGTAAAGTCAATCAGATATGGTCATGGCCATGGAAACTGCTTTTTTAGATAATGCAATTTCTTATTTTCCAAAAATCTCTTGCTCTGAAAGCAAAAATTTTGCTCTGATGTGACCTTTGATGGTTTTACGCAGAAACATTATTGTCTAGCTATAGGACTCCATATCCAGAAAGTGGCAGGTTCAAATCCTATATATCATTGGCTGTATTATGCATTGTCTTGATAATTTCTAAATTTGGTATAAATACCAGTTTTCAGGGTAAGAAGCAGTATTGATAAATGAGTTGATCCTTTTGATTTTTTTTAATGACTTACTTTCTGTAACCTGTTATTATATAAGGTTTTCTCTAAAATAAATTGATAATGCTAAATATGCCCATTTGTGCAGGGGCTCCATGTTTGTCTGACAGAGATATATTGATCATTTAAGTAAGATAATTATAATTATTTCTAGGATTGTCGTATCTGCACTTTCTTGATTAGTATGGAGTGACAAATCAAAGACATATTTAGCTTTGAATTGATGATAATTGCATAAAATTGCTTCCTTTAATATAAAATATTGCTTTTTACAGTCACTTGATGGACAAAACATATACAATGGATGTTGCACATTGCGTATAGATTATAGTAAACTTGGTCAATTGAATGTCCGCTACAACAATGACAAAAGTCGAGATTTCACCAATCACAATTTGCCGAGCGGTGATCCTGGATTAGATCAGGCTATGGCTTATGGCGGTGGAGGTAAGAATGTTGCACAATCTATTTATAGTCATAGGCTATTGCGCAATTGATGAAATCACATGGTCTTGTTTAATATTGCTGTAGTGACTGTTTTGCTAGAAAGCTGATCAATGTCCTTTTTGTGTCTAGCTATTTGCCTTTCTGCCTGATTTCTGTCCTATTATTGATGTTATTTGATAGACTGGTATTTTTACACTACAACAGTTATTTTCCTGTTAAAACTGTCATCTTTAAACACACATTTCGAGCTTTCTTTGAATTTCGCCGTATCATGATATTATCTGTTCTTAACTTTCATTGAATCTCAAAGATTTAAAAGCCAATATGGTTTACACTGAAAAAAGTGCATTTCATTCAGTGTTCCTAATTTCATTTATGGCTGTCATCCAGCGGAATACTGCAGATGTATTTTCACATGTGGCTAACAGTATAGGGTTAGGGTAGTGTAACTGAATAAAAATGTCAAGTTAATAGGATTATCATGGTAATTATTTAATCCTTGAGCAATCCATGTTTGTAGTTACTATAATCCGCTGATTTTTCGTTGATACTTAATGAATTGGAGTTAATGTTTTCGTGAGAGAGTATTAAATTTAATATCATACCAATGAGATTGATTTCGAAGATTAGATTTATCTAATAGTAAAGTCGGCTAAGATTTTAACATTACACTAAAATGTTCTTGTTAAGGCTTAGGATTGAAAACCCTGACCAAGTTTTTCGGTGACGTTAGGGTCGATCAGCTTGTATACCATGTAAAATATTTGCAAGTTCAAAAAAGTAGGCGGGCATAGACTTTTTATCCATTTTTGCTGAATAGTACAAAAACATTAATTTAAAAAAGCTGTTCTGAAATAAGCCTATTGGCTTTAGCTTAATTAGGGTGTGGCACACTTTCTCTGTAATGATTTGATAGAAGTCATAATGTCTATAGCCAGTCATGTGGCAAAGTTGGCAGTATCATGCGTACAACAAGGTTAGTATTGGTGCAGAATCCAGGAAAGCTCTTATGTTACTGCCTGACAGTGAAATTTTTTAAGTATTTTATGTTCTAAAATAATTTGATTTGATAATAATACTAAAGGGAACTGAGAGAGCATTTTTTTACAGTATAAAATCATGAATTTAATTTCAGTGGATTAATTTGCGTGGAAAATTTTAGTGCTGAAACAATTCATCTATGCTAAAGTTAATTTCACTGATTTGAAAATTGTATGAAAACTAGCTTCATGTGGGTTGGAGATTAATTATTATGATTGTGCCTCATTTATTTATTACTTGATTGTTGCTTGCTGTAAATAATAGATTAATTACAGTGAATGTATTGAAATGAAATATAACTCTGTTTTTTCTCCATAATGTATTGTCATGTCATTATTATTAATCACATGGACCGAGTTACAGCCATCTGCCTCTCTATGGTTCATTGTTCTGTTATAATGGTGATATGATGGTATGATGTCTGGTGTAAAATACCAGTTTTATATTAATAAGCCATATATGAAAAGATTATGCGAAATGTAATTGGAGTCAGCTCAGATCAGTGCGGATAAATTAGTAATCTATTTTATAACGTATACCCTCCACACACACACACAACCCTTAAATCCATACAATACACTGCAGTATATAACAACTGGCTTGACATGTGCGTTGCCATTGATTTTGTTTTGACTCAGTGTTAAGACTGACTGTTAGCTAATTTGGTTTGTATCTGATTTTAAATTTTGCTTAAACATCTCTCTAAGGCTGTAATTGCAAATTCAGTTAGAATTCAGAAATCTTAAAATTAATTGTATTCCTATGAACGTGGTGACAGGAATATTTCTAGGACCATTAAAGCTGTTTTTGTTTTGGTACCTTTGCATTCAGTTGGCACAAAGCACTGCAAGACTTAGTACAGTGTTTAATGTTGATAACCTCATAATAACTACCATGTTTTGAACCATTTTTCTAAAACAATATCTACTATACAACCTGATAATTAGATTATTTGTCTTTGGCCTCGTCTGTGATTTCAGTATCAAGGTTTTGTTATTATGTAATAAATGGTTAATTGGAGTGATAAGAATCTATTCTGTTAATAAGGCTTGCTATCAGTGCATTTGATGATAAATGTGTGCTTTCAGATTAGATATGGTTTGGTAACTGTGAAATAATTACTTAGAAATTTCTGCATATTGGTTAAGATTTATCTGAGACTATTTTCTGTATAAAATAATGTCTGCATTCTAAGTTCATTAGAGCAATTTACATCTAAAATCAATGTCTTATTTCTTGGTCCTTCTATTTAACAAATTATTTCAATACGCTCGAGCCAACATTTTCTGAAACTTGTCACGAAAGATTATTGACAAGCTGTTTTAACTGTCGAGTCGACTGTCCAAAGTGAAATGACAAAAAAATGCATTTTTATACAAACTGACCATTAAGCGTTTTATTGACATTGAATTACTGTGTATATGGATGATGTTATCGAGATGTTTGCTATTGAAGTAGATAGAAGATTGCCTTAGTTACGTACGTGTACATAGGAAGTTTGCAAGCAGGAATAACTTGTCTGGTTCCATGACAAATAAACCCTCCTGAGATTTAAGCAGACTTTACAGTTGTCTTGTCACTGATTTTAGATCGATAAATTCCAATAAATGGCACCAAAAATTCTTACGCTACACTATGATGCTTACGAAATAATGTTGATATCTGCACTGTGTGTCACAGCGCGTTACTGTCAACGTGAAGATTTGTTACCTTGTGATACATAAACTGTCAAGATGTTTCTTCCTCCCAATTGTTTCATTTTCTTCATCAAAACTTTACTTTTCTGCAGATTCCACATTTCGTGACCTAAAACTGAACTTCCAAAAAATACCCACTATCTCAGTATCTAAAATATTGAATTCTCTCAATAATATATCTCGGTGCAAAAGTGGCTCGAGGTATCTCAACTTAATTACATAATGCTTCAATTTTGCTGGATGTTTCGTGAAAGAAAAAACAAAACATTTTATAGAGGCAGTATGTTTTCATCCCAGATAAATTTCTCTGATGCTTGATTCTTATTTATGTCAACAAGAAAGTCTTCTGAATATTTCCCCTGAGTGCTGGCTTATAGAGAAGCTTGGATCATATTGTGTTTACCTTGACAACAACTATTACAACAACACATGGTTATCTTTGTTGGTTTATTGTAATAGATGTTGTGTGATTTATCTCTGTTATCATTCAAGTTATTTAAAGATTTCTGACTTTTCTTTTAAAATATAATTATCATAATGTAGAGCATATTTTTTAACTCTCTGAATGTGTTTTTTTATTCCAAAGTGATCAATGTTTTGATTATAGTTCTAAAATTATGTTGCTTAGCAACAGTAATTTGTTTTTGTGTTCACATGTTAAATTAAGTAGAATGCAGCAATAGAGAAACAAGGAAAATCAAAGAAAAATGAAAATTCTGCTTTAGGGTGAAATTACTTAGTGTTTAGCTGGGGATTTTTTTTTAAGGAAAAGGGGAAATGCTGGGAGCTGGTAAACATGAACGAGGCAAATTTGGGGAATAGTCACAATGCAAACTGAGGAAATTTATTTTGGGGTAGGCATTAAGCTATTTCTCTTAGAGGAAGGTGCTATCAGCATCTTTAGTGGGTTTAACACGGTTTATTTAAAACAATTTTTCAGTTATATATGTATGATGGGACTGTCACTGTGTTGTGTGTAAACTCTAGAACTTCTAAAACTAAACTGCCCTTAATCATTTAAGACCACATTGAGCTTCAATAAGAATAACAATTTTAAAGCTAAATAGATTTGATTACCTCTCCAAACTAGAGAATTTATGTCACTAGAGAATTTATGTCACTAGAGAATTTATGTCGGCATGTTGGACTTGTAAATGACATGTGAAAATTTCAGGCACAAGTATAGGAAAAGGTGGGGATGCCCCCTCCTCCATTTTGGGGCCTGGTAAAAATATTTCTGCAGATTTTTAATTGTTAAAAATTCAGTTTTGTTCCAAGTTTATGTTCAAAATTTCACATTTTGTATTAACCAAACTTGACCTGGCTTCCTATTGAAACTTATTTGTGGCAAAAAGGAATACATATGATTGTCTTAGGCTTATAAGTAAATTGCTTGTATAAATTACTGTGTTTTCATGTCTCCAGTTCACTGATATTAATCTTAGAATAGTGGATTATGATTGTTTGTGAGCAAAAAAAAAATGCTTACGTCATCTTTAAGGTGCAAGATTTATTTTAGTTTCTAAGTAATTTATTTTGTGAATCAGCAATTTTTCAAAATCCTTTTATTTTAAATATCATCCTAATTATTGAAATTTGAGCAGACCACTTGTTTGGAATTATTTATGGACTTGAAAACTTAAAGATCCATTGCGGCCTCTATAAACGATCTCGTTATCATATGAAAAAGATCATTAAATCCCCTGGATGACTCGGCATGATTTCCATGAAATGTCCAATTTTTTATTTCATATGATCTTGACAAAGTGTGTCTGGTTCTTGTATTTGCTTAATCATGTTACCATGTGAATGGTATTGTATTCCTGTCTTTCTCATTTTCCGTTATTTTCTTGAATTCTGTTTTTTTTTTCTTTTTTTTTCATTTCATTATTGTTACTTTCTTGTTTTGTTGTAAAATTCATGAAGCAGTATACATGTGATTTCAACAATAACCAGTGTGCTATATATTTATATGTCTGCATTGATAACACATTTTACTTGTAGAATTATATGCCCATTTGAATGGAACAAGGAATATAAACCATGAGGCTGGAAGTATTGCGCAATCACTTGAATAAAAAACAAATACTTTTACAAAGACTTTTATCCTCTCTAGGCTATTTGTCAACTGTGAGATTAGTGAGTTATGCTCCAGTTGAGTACGATCTCATACCTGTAAGCTTAAGTTAAGTGCAGGCTCATTTGTAGAACTTATCTAAACATTTTTAGATATAATACCTAGTAAGCTTTTATGATACAAGAATCACTTGGTTTACAAGTGTATGTTCATACAAGGTATTGGGTTAATAAGTACTGTTTAATGTAAATGCTTATTTCTCATAAGGCAAATATGTACAAATTTATTGCAATTAGTCTGTCTGATTTTTCACAATCTATATAAATTATGTGTGTGTATTTTTGAGTTTCATAAATTTCTCAGTACAATGACCTTGAATAATACTGCAGTATGTTTCTACTAAGCTAAAGAATAGCTTATGAGATTCTGGTTAATTAATATCTTTGTAAATTGTAATTTAAAGCAATGTTTAAACAGCAGGCTTCTCTTGGTGTAGACAATACCATTGCCGTGTTTTATCATAATTAGCCAGAAATTTAATGAGAATTACAATGTATCTTCTATCATGATTTTACTTTCTTGTAGTAGATATAGTTTATTGGGCACTAAGATATTTTCAAAGTTATCACCTCTGAAATGAGCATTATTGCCTTATAAAAGGTTTTATGATTGTGTCACTCCTATTGAAGGAACCATACAGGTTGGTTTATGAGAAAACCTGTCATTTATGCACACAATGCCTCCACAAATACCTTCTCTTATTGTAACCATTATTTAACTATCTGGAATGACACTAGCCTCTACTTTCCATGGCTGATGCCCTAACCACTTAGCCATTTTAAATTCAATGTATTCCAATAAGTTCATTTTTAATTAAAACTGTTTTCCATCTAATTTGAACTTTGTAAAAATTAGGGACTATATTTAAACAAAACTTACTGAACATGAATTTGTGTATTACCTTAGAAATTTGTTGCAATGCTATTCAGACTGTATAGTGTTTGGCATTTGGTGATGATGAACATTCTTTAAAATATTTACTTTTAAGCACATGTCTACCTTGCTTCCTTCTGATAGGTTAATTTGATTTTGAAATAATGTTCACACATGTTGCGGAATGTTCGCCTTGATAGGACACCTGTCCCCCCCCCTCCCCAAATCAGGTGCTTTGTTTTGGAAACACACTACTCCCATGTTTAGTTTTCTGCTTCATATATTTCCTGTAAATCTACATGTTTTTGGTAGCATTAGAAAAGAATGTTGTATGATGTTTTTTATAAGAACTTAATATAACAATCCTTTGACCTTCGGAATATGTTTAAATTTTTAATGCAGTTGTAGTTGTTTTTACCATATAAATCAAAGACTTGTTCTTATACATTTAACACCTGTGTGTTAGAAATATTGTCTGACTGGGCCAGCCATAAAAAATCCAGTAAATTGTTCTAAGGATTTTTTCCTTTACCCCATGATATCCTTGTGTTTTATGTTAGCTTTACTAAGTTTTTTATTGCTATGTGTGTACAAAGGTTGATATTTATTCCCTGGTGAGATTTATTTTCTTCAAGTTATAAGATTTCTCATTTAGCTTTTCTTTATTGTTCCTAATTATTAAAGTTCTTTGGTTATGAAACGCTTTTTTGGCCTTTGAACTTTAATGAAACTGTGGAACCATTGTTTGTTGCCAACTGCTTTGATCAACATATTTTCTTTGTTAATACATTGACTGTTGTATAAGTTCTGAAATTTTTGGTGTTAAACATTTGTTCTTTGGCGTCCGTTATACATCTGTTCACAGCAATTCATGTGTATTTTTATTACAAAAAGCAATATATTTTGTGCCAATTATTACCATATTTACTGTATGACAAATTATTATTGTATATGTTTTATTCCTGTGTACCATTAATGATTTATGGGTGGTCATAACTTGGGTAATGTACTGATAACGTGAAAGTTTTGAACTTCAAAATCAAAGAGTTTATGTTGGTTATTGCTGTTATAAATATCCAGCAATTATTACATACCAGATTTTTTATGTTGAGAAACAAGATAAAATTCTCATTATTTATGATTTATTTGATACGTAGTTCATATGAATGGCTGAATACTAGATCCCCCCCAGTCGCTCCTGTGCACACTAGTGAGGCCATTTGTGTGATACTTCATTACTTACTTCCTAGCTTTTTATGTAATATTGCATCATCTCAGGCTTAAGACTTATTTGATAGGTTGTAATAATTTTCATCATATGAACATGAAGGATTCACTTAAGCTCAAGGTAATTAGGGGTTAAGAACAGATAACAGAAGTTGAAGATGTTCAGGTGTGCCTGCTGTTGCTGAACAACCAGTCAGTCTAATTAAGTACCAGTAATAATGTTTCCGACTGATGTTCAATATTTATCAGGATTTGGCTGAAGACATCAAGGAGGTTGATTCATAGGTAGCTTATGAGTTAAATAAGTCCAAATGAACTTATCCTTTCCATAATGGTTGACCTAATTTAACATAAAAAGTTCCAAATGAATGATACGGTTTAGTTCCTTGTTCCATTCAAACAGAATTAGGGAGGAATACAGAACTATTTAAATGTCTTTTCTGTATTCCATATACGGTCATAGATTATTTCTAAAACATGCTGCACATTTGTATATTTACCATCATTTTGATTACCAAAATATAATATATTGCTGTATGTCATGTTTTAATGCTTTACAAAAAGCCTTCATTTTCAGGTGTTGTTTAGCAAGCAAGTCTCATTCTGTTTTGTGTTGTGGTTTCCAATTGTCTATTCTATTTAATGAATAGGCTATTTGATTAACAGGTAACATATGTAAAGCATGTGTGTCTAATTAGATACACAAAACAAGGCACATTGAAAAGGTCTGCACAAATAAGCCATTGATTTGTGACTCGTTGCAATGCTTAGCTGAAAACAACAGCAGCTGTTTGTCCAGAAAAACTGCAAAATATATAATGATATGAAAACATCTCTGTAAGTTATGTACAAGAAACATGAATCAAAACTTGTATGGCTGTAGAGAAATTAATAAAAACATATGAATATTATGTTATTTATGAAGTCTTGATATTCAAAACTTACTAGCATCATAAAAAACCTGAATGTACAGACAGATTGGGACTTGTTTTATTTCATATGAATATATATATAAAAATATCTACAATTAATTTATATACTGGTTCTTTTTTTCTACATTTACCTTATTCTATCCAGTATTTTTTCTACCTTGTACAGTGATCTGTCCTGTATGGCTGGTTGTAGCTGAATATTTTCCTTTCATATTTTCTATACCTTGCAATTTATATTAAGTATGGGCTGTCTATTATCAGAACATTTGGGTTTGGCATTTTGGTGCAATATAGGATGATAGACTTTAAGTCCGTTACCATATCTTGGAATAGTTCAGTTTGTGTATTATATGGAGCAAATGTTTGCCTCTAATGATAGCGGTGTCCAGTAATATTAGCACAAATAAATGTTATTGCTTCACAGTGGTCTCAACCTTGTGACTTCAAGATCTGACAGTCCTGATTCAGACAAGTTTGGGTGTAAATTAGTTGAAATGTCCACACTGTGTCTTAATTGTAATACTTGGATTTGGTCCTGCATAGATTAAGTAGTTACAATCTGTCAAAGAATGAGACAGTTTGGGGTGTGAGTAAGCAAATATTATGCATTTATGGATCTGTTGATTTGAGATATTCTGTGACAATGTGGCTGATGCGAACATGATTATTGACACAATCAGACCTATAGCTTATGTCAAAAATGTCATTTATACAGCCGATTGAATTGATAAGATGTCTGTAACGTTCCTGCAGTGTCCCCACAGTGTCCAGCATAAATTTGATGTAACATTCATCTTTGAGCTCAAATTTAAGATGGCTGCTTTGGTAGGATGCTGATATAGCCATTTCTTCATTCATTAGTTGTAATAATCTCTAGATACGATGGTTTTAATAAGGCATGTGCTTCATCTTCTATGATGGTTTACATTGAATTAATGATGTCTGTTAGCCAAATGCTTATGAACGGATTATTAATTGAATCTTATTGATATTGTGATGAGAGCCTTGCAGACACATATAATCAACATTATCTAGTCACATGCTGTTTATATCATTGACAATGTTAGTTTTCTAGTCTTCCTGAGTAAACAGCCTTGATGTTCCCTGATAGATGTAATATTAAAATTATTTTTGTTGTAGTTATATTTTCCATGAAAGTTTTTGTTCACATACATGGATACATTTAGCTTTCCTTGTTTAAGTATTAAATGCCGAGCATAATGTCATTCCAATTGAATGTGTGTTATGTTGTTTTTTATGTACAAGACAGCCCATACTTAAAAAAACTTTTATTAATAGCATGAGTTGTTTTATACATGATCATATTGAATTATTTATTGTCCTGCACTGAAGGTCCAGCTGGGATCATGGTTGCAACGGTGCCAGGTTTGAACCCGGCCACACAACTAACTTTTGGAGCTACGGGCATTGGGAGCCAGGCACAGCTTTGTGGTACACAAGAAATAAACATACCTCTCTTCAATTGACTAACCCCACATTGAAGAGATGATCTCTCTCCTCTCTCTCTACTTTCTCTGCTTTTCTCCGTATAAAATGATTTAATCTATTATATTCACTTGTAGCTTTTATTATTATCTTTGGTGCCGTCTTGCGGGCCACTATGCTGTTGTGATATTATGTAACACAGGCAGACCTTATTTGTAAATGTCATACAAATATAATGGTGATTATAGTAATCGATCTTATTCACAAAATTAGTTCATGTTATTAAAGATTTTTCTATATTTGAACAAGTGATTGTATGATAGCTATAATTAAACAATGCAGTAGGTGTGAAACATGATTTACTGAGGGTAAATATATGTATTTTTAGATACATGTGTGTATGACCTTACAAATTGTTACTGTATGTGTTACACGACTATTCTTGATTCTTTTAGATGTTTTTCTTGCATAGTTTCATCTTTCTGACAATTCTGTTTCTTCATGCATCAAAAATCTGGAGAACTTTCATTGATTGAACCAAGAACTGTTTTCCATCAATTTTAGCTATTGCAAAGCACTAGGTTATTACAAAATTGCTGTGTCATTTTCTAGTTATCTACGAAAAAGAGTACCCTGGAAATAAATGTTCAGAATTAATTTTGTTATACTACTGGTTCCATCATAGTTTTTGATGCATATATGTTACAACTCTCCTAATATGGTCTCAAGGTATCATATTGGTTTGAGTGAAAATCTCATCTTTCTCTGTCTTTCTTTCTGTCTAAGTGTTACGTTTACACTCAAGCACTGTTAATGACATTGTTTGTACTTGTAAATGGAATGCTACACTCACCATTGACAGGGTGGAACTTAAAATTTTGATCCATTTTAATATTTTTACGAGAGCACAAACTTACCCCCTCAAACTTAGTGTATAATAGTTTTATAACATTTTAAGCACTTAAGCCAAATTTTCTTAGTCTCTAATTATTGGTATTTAATTACAAATCTGTTCAAAGAATTAATTGATATTTTCATATTCGTTAAGTAAGAAACGTAAGAAAGGGAAATACACTTTGTAGCTTCATTATAAATCTTTATTCATGATCCCTTAATTGAGCTGAAAGATGTCATACAACATGAGTTTGAGATTTAAAAAAAACAGTTTCATTTTTTTCCTTCACTTCCAACTAAAATAACTTCCTAATTCACAATGCTATGTTTGTGGCTCAAAACATTTCTGACAACTAGATGTTGCCGGATTTTATTTCTTGCAGAGATCAAAATTTCACCTTTGTCACTGGAATTCTATAACATGAAAAATGTTTTACTTTTCTGTCAATCTCTTGTAGCATGTCTTTGAGGTGTTTTATTTCTCTGTGAGTTCTCCGACTTTCATTTAAGTCATCTACCTAAGCTTGAAATGCTATATTCTTATCTCTTTGATTTGTCAAGTATGACTTTTATTTTCAATTTGAGCAGAAATAAACATTCATGTGGTGTTTGTTTTCATATCTTTGAACTGTAGTCTAAATTAGAAAGTTTTTATTTTATGTGTCATATAATAACTCAAAGTTGTCTATTTGAGGAAAAGATACAATTACCTGGGCGTATATTTCACTGCATATCTGATACTTTTCTGTCATTCTATGTTATCGTTCCTCAGAAATGTCTTCCTCATCAAAATTAAAACTGGAATACAATGAAATACTTGACAGATCTTGATAGACAGCATTTATGTAACTCTTCTTTCTTTTCTGTGATATTATTCAGATAAGAACTATAAAAACTTTTTGAGTGATTGTTTATAATAGACATTTTTCAGGAGTTCTATTTTGTTTCCTACAGCCTGTGACCCAGTCTGTTTTGTTTTCTCCAGCCTGTGAACCAGTCTATAGAAATATTTGCATGGCAATTTCCTGTATTAGGACTGGCCAGATTTATGTTAAATTGAGCAGTTTATTGTCTGTCAGAAACATTAAGATAATTATTGGGATATTAAAACAAGAAATTGAACAACATTATTAATGTCATTGATACGTATAGCAGGAGTCATTATAATAGATTGGTTCTCTTTACTGACGTGAATTGTCTTGCAATACAGACTGGTGATCAGATTTTTACACAAATTGTGTGAGATTATCTCTCATCTTTTTCTCATATTTCCTTGTCTTTTAGCCTCTGGCATGCCAGGTCTTGCAGGTAAGACTTGAACCTCCGACGTCTATTTTTTCTCAATACTTGACAATGCAATATTATGTTTAATCAAGTATTTTTCATACCCTCACTTTATCCAACCAACATTTCACTCTTTTACATAATTTGGCTTCATCTTAGATTTTTTATAATTAGATGCAGGTGATAGTTACTTGACTTTTGCATATTGCTAATTGAACTGTTTTTGGTGCAGATAAATTAAATAAAAAATTATTTCGAAAAAAAAACAAAACAAAAAACTTATTGATATTTAATAACTTTTATACTTCTGGCAGTAAGAGTATTGTACTCATTAAAGAAAATATTATCATTATTATTACATAATGCAGTATCCCATTATTTGTGACATGTGAACTTCTGTATTTTCCAAAATCTGATTTTTGTAATTCAGTTAGATACTGTTCATATTCTGATCACAAGCAACAATCTGATTATTTACATTCCACATAATTATATCTCATGTTACATAGAAATTAATTCTGTTTTTTTTCTCTTATTATAGATGGATTTTGATTTTCTAATTAAAACATATTTTATTCTAGCCTGCATCTAATTACCTCCCTTACTTAGGCCATTGAGTGCATTAAATGATACTGAAAACTAAAATACTTGTATTGTCAGTATTTCTGTAACTTGGATTTTGGGATGATTTCTAACCTATAACATTGACTTTAGTTAGAGAAGGACCCAGTAGAATATAGTCTTCCTTCTTATCTCACATGGGTTTTTTTTCATAATGCATCATGTATCAAATGTTTCCCATTCATCTAATATCTTGTCTCTTTTTTTCACTCCAATATATGTTTATGGTGAATGTATTGTATACACTCTGTACTTTGATTACTTTAGTGAAGGATCCATGCATGTGTATACATACTAAGCACTATGATTCTATGACTGGACATTAGACCCCTGCACGTCAAGATCCCTTCAAAAGTCTTATTATTAAAATATATTGAACTATTTCTGATAATAATTTTCTCTGTACCTGTCCTAGCTTTCTGCCAAACTGAAAGAATCCTAGGTCTGTTATGATTGGCTGGAATAAAAGGAATGCTCTCATTGGCTGAAATATTATAGAAGGAATGCTTTCATTGGCTGAAATATATGTGAAAATCAAAGTACTGTAAGCATTGTCTGCATAAAATGCTTTGAAAGTAGTCTTCTTTTGAAATAATAATACTCTAAAAAGATCTCATTAATGAACCATTATGGGATAAGTTCCATTTCATGTAATAAATATTCAGGTATATGATATTGAAACATATGGAAATGTTCTGAAATAAATTAAATCATTGTCTTAATATTATTGTATGAATCGGTGCATAAATTGACGGATGCATCGCTATTGGTCTCGAAAATCGAAATTTATTACTGATTTACATTAATAACATGCACATGTTACAGTAAATTTAATTTTGATATACCAAATCTGTAATTCTTGTAATGTCTGAGGCAACATTAGAATTTAAGTGCTATGTTGTAAAATTTAATGTCTCAACTGAAGACAGTGAACTTCTGCGTTGATATAATATGATTGGCTAAAGTCACTTTATGTAGATGCATTAAAATTAATCAATGTTCTAAAAGCTTTTCTGCATCAATTTTTGACACAGTTTACAATGGCTTGATTTTGAATATTCTTTTAATGTCTAATGAGTGTTTCATGAAGTCTTCATTGTCATAAATTCTTTGCCTATATTCTGTATGACTTGTTATTCAATTCTTCTAACAATTCCTTAGAAATAATAGATAGATCTTATTCAGTTGTTAATCATTCTTTTCAATTTACTACATTGACATTTGGATATAGTTTCTCATGACGTAAGAAGTTAAATCTGCTGGAAGCATTTTCCATGAAGGATAATATTTAAAAAAGGCTTTTAGATGAATATATATAAGCAAACAAGCTATTTTGATTGAAGTAACTGTTTTGTGTTTCATACATAAGTATCAGCAGTTTATTATTGAATAATTAAAATGGTGAAAAAAAATTAATTGTTGCTATGTAACTGGACTTTAGCAGATACCATGATGATGTCCCCGTCAGGTCACCTAGTGCCGGTCATGGATTCATTAATTACACAAAGTACAGTCATTTTACCTTGTATTCCTTTATGAAGGAAAATCTCCACATTTCTGTCAAAATATTGCCAAAATTATAGTGCATATAAACTTGCTTCACATTTCCTTAACTAATTGAAAATTATGTGTGCAGTTGTGTGCATAACTCAAAATAATGCCTAATGGATAAATTTTTGGCTCTATGGACAAATTTTTAATATGAAAAACAAAATGTCAATCTGGAGATTTTCCTTTAATGTGAAAATGTATAAACCATTCTATTTATTATGATTTAATGTGAGGATCATAATTAGCTGTATATGGAATGCAATAGCTGTTACAGAATGAAGTATCATTCTTAAAATCTGAATAATTTGCTGAAAAGAGACCTGATAGAACTAATTTGATTTTGAACAATGTTTTTGCTGTTTGGAGGAAATGATTAAGTAATTAATTTAAGGCTTGTGCTGTCACGGTTACATGTTGGTATTTAAGTGGTTATCTCTAAATGGACAAATTAGTTGACAATAGAAGGTTTAGGGTTTATATGGCTATAGGTGGCTATTCATTTCTGTTAGGTAGCTCTTAAGTCCCACAAACCCCAAAAATATAGAATGTAGCCACATAAGTACCTTAATGTGGTCATGCATTGTTATGGTTGACCATGGTCCTTGTACTGTAATGTTTGTCCATAATGATCCATGGCCCTTATACTGTCACGGTTGTCATCAATGTCCATGATCCATCTTGATGGTCCTTGAATTGTCATGGTTGTCCATGGTCCATCATGGTCCTTGTACTGTAATGGCTGTCCATGATCCATCCTGATTGTCCTTGTTTTGTTTGTCCATGATCCATCCTGATGGTCCTTGTTTTGTTTGTCCATGATCCATCCTGATTGTCCTTGTTTTGTTTGTCCATGATCCATCCTGATGGTCCTTGTTTTGTTTGTCCATGATCCATCCTGATGGTCCTTGTTTTGTTTGTCCATGATCCATCCTGATGGTCCTTGTTTTGTTTGTCTATGATCCATCCTGATGGTCCTTGTACTGTAATGGCTGTCCTCGGTCCATACTGATGGTCCTTGTACTGTAATGGCTGTCCATGATCCATCCTGATTGTCCTTGTACTGTAATGGCTGTCCTTGGTCCATACTGATGGTCCTTGTACTGTAATGGCTGTCCATGATCCATCCTGATTGTCCTTGTTTTGTTTGTCCATGATCCATCCTGATGGTCCTTGTTTTGTTTGTCCATGATCCATCCTGATGGTCCTTGTTTTGTTTGTCTATGATCCATCATGGTCCTTGTACTGTAATGGCTGTCCTCGGTCCATCATGGTCCTAGTACTGTAATGGTTGTCCACGATCCATCCTGATGGTCCTTTTGCAATTATGGTGATCTGTGTGCAGCTATGGTAATGCTTATGCAGCTAAATTATGGTCCTATGTGCTTTTGATGGTGATCTGTGTTTAATAATTTGGTTTGGCTGCGAAGATGAAATAAAAGTCATGAAGATTGTGATTGTCTCAGGGTATGTTGGTGTAAAATTAGCTACGATATTACACCAATATACTAAATGTTGTGGCAAAGAGTAGACTTTTATTGATTCAATCTAGTGATGCATGCTTTATTTGTTTTCTTTGTTTAATCAGGATGCTCGTAATTATGTAACATGATTTAATTGGATTCCTATTATATACGAAGCTTTTTAACCAAAAAAATAATATAGAAGTTTAATATTGTGCTATGGTTTTTGGAAATATACCACATGTAATTGCAACTTGATACAATGTATTTATTTTATTAGTAATGTACACATTATCCACGAAGTAGTAGATTGTAATTTAGAACTGCATGAGGTACTAACCTTTTTATTCTATTTTTGAGCAATTGCAATTACAAATGTTAGTTACCAAGATTTATTTTAAATTTGGTTGTAATCCTGATTCTATTGAAAATTTGTATTAGGAAAGCACCGTTTCTGATGTAATTATTATTTTGTTTGTACCATCACAGGTCCCGGTCCTCAAGGTATGGGAAACATGGGCGGCATGGGAATGCCCGGTGGTATGATGGGTATGCAAGGGCTCGGATTCGGGCTCCAGAATACAATGGCTGGAAGGTTAGGGCTCTCTGGAATGCAACAACAACAACAAATGGGCAGCAGTGTAATTCTTGTTTCCAATCTTGAAGAACAGGTATGCTCCAAGCTGCTCAATCTTAAGTGAATTTAACTTTAAAGATACAAACACCTTGTACATTTTTTTCATCAAATTTCTTAATCTAATTTTGGATTTATGTAGATAGTATATTTTGAACTTGACCAAATTCAGTATAAATTGGCAATCTATTAATTGTTAGCACACTGTGGTGACAGATGTGCAAAATAAACACTATTAACAATTCTATGGCTTTGGTACAAATAGTAATTGAAGAAGGGGATTATATTAGAACTGGTCATTTCACATTGGTGTGTTACATCATTTGTACTTCATTAAGCCATTAACCACTGGATGATTGGTCTTGTAGGATTTTGATGAAACTTTTGGCAGACAATAATGAAAAACAAATGAATACATTAAATTTTGTCCATCAGGGAATCTCATTTGTTATATTACAATGCGCAATTAAAAGCTACTCCTTTTTTTATAGACTTTTACGACATAAAAAAGTTTGAATTTGGTGGAAACTGAACTGATCATAAAAGCATATTATCTTCATGTTACTGCAGCATGCTTTAATATGTCATGAATATTAGCATGACACAGTTTCTATTCTTGAAGATTCAATAAACAATTGTCACATGTGGAAATGCATGAGTCATTTATTGCTCGTTCCTTGTCTGGCTTTCTCATTTTCCCCCTTAGAGTGCAATACATGCACTGTGTGTTATTATGCTTTAAGATACTGTATCTAAGGCTGTTCATATCTCACTGATTATCAGTTTTTTTGTGGAGAAATACCAGTTAAATGTGAAGAACAAGGTTAATACTGGTATGAAATCCAGGAAAAACTGGTTTGTTCAACCGACTACCAGTATAAGTATTGTAGATATTGGGCATAAAAATGAAAGTATATACAGCCCCATCACATAATTATCTCCCCTGAATTTTTCCATTGGTTTATTGTGAATACTACCAATTGTAGTGTAAATTGATACATTTACTGAGTGATAATTACCTAAAAGATTGCTGTATCAATATTCAATTCTGGGTTGGTCAATTTACTGGCACACATTATATCTAGAACCCTGTGATTACCTCGAAGAGACTACGAATTTGATCATCTCTGAGATTTTTGTGCTGATTAACTATGATTAACATTTACAAAATAGCTGAAAATTTTGTAAAAAAGTTTCATTAAGTTAGTGAAAATAATGTGCACTTGTCTCTCTTTTATCTGTGTGTTCATTCTTAGAAAATCAGTTGTGTCTTTGAATTGTAGACATTTTGGCTTAAATCTCTTGAAAATGGTCTGTTAATTTCATGGTGTTTGATTTTGAGAAATTTCATTGGAAACGCCACAAATTTCAATTTCAGAACAGTGATTTAGGAATATTCCCAAAGATCTAAATCATGTTTTTAAGCCCAGGAATTATTTTTCTGGCTTTTTTATCTGTTAGTCTGTGATGATTATACAATTTCTTGTCATGTCTGAGGTAGTTGTTATATATTCTAATAGTTAGGCCATTCAATAAGTAATACAAACTTTTAAGTAGGTAGGCTTTCTTTTTTGGTAACATTATAATAGTATGCTTAGTACACAACAAACAAACAAAAGCAGAAAAAACAAAATTTTAGTGTAAAATCATTGTCAAAATTGCTTTAAAAAAATAGTGCAGGGGAATTGTCATTGAGTTGGTCGCACTTCTGCAAACCCAACATTTTTTAGGATGGCCTTAAGGAATAATTGAAAGCCTTGGGGTGATATCAATTATTGACACAATTAATTCTGAAAGTAATTAAATTTCTATGCTTACAGTCCCCTGATAGATGATGAAATGATCAGACATTTAATTGATTTCACTAGAAATGTTTTATGGACGACTTTTACCATAATTAGAGTTGATTTACGAAGCCATGAATCATACAAAACAGCATTTGTGAAATTTAATGATATGGTAGTTTTACTACTGATAATTGAAACTGAAAGTTAGTCCTGATTCTATGGCAATTCTTTAGATGCAGATTAAATCATATGACATGTACAATTGAATGCATTGTTAATATAAAGAATTGTCTGTACTTGCATGAAAATATTTTTATGGATTTTAGAACATAGTTCTAGAATTATAGGCTTAAACGATAATGTTTGGTATTTTTCCTTTAATATATAAATTAAGGAGTTTGTGTTTTTTTCCTTGAATGTTGGCATGATTATATTTTTTATATATAAAAAAGACTTCTCAATTCATCCATACATGCAAACATGTATTTAAAGCACTAAATGCATTCCTTATGCATCTTGCCTAACATCAGATCTGTCTATTAATCAAATACTATTATTGAGAAATCGTAGCCATATAGATTCTCCTTAGATGGCATAGCAATCTACTTTCACTTCATGCTAGCATATTTATTGCATTCATTTTAATGCAGCAATGTATTTTATGCATGTTTTTTACGAGGTTTATTTCACGCTCTATATTTCTTGTAAAATGTCTTTTAGCTACTTGATTAATTCTGTTTGAGTCACTGGCTGTGAACTTGTTAATCGAATGTGGAGAATTGAACTTTATAACTCTAAAATTGATAAACCAATCACCTTTGATGGGATTTCATGTTGGATTCCATCTGATTAATATACTAGATAATTTTACCTCCCCCTAAACGAAATTATCTGATACACTTAGATTATACTAAGATAATTGATATTAGAAAACAGTGGCTCCCTGTTCAAGTTTCCACATTGTAAAGTAGTAATGACTTCACAAGTACACGTAATCAGTATTTTCTTACTATCATCTTGAAGTTTTATCATTCTTGTATTATTAAAGTCTTGAAAAACTTGCTAAAACTTTTTATGAGAATATAATTATATAATAATATCTATGGTCTTGTTATATAATAATTACTACCTGAAATGTATCTGCTGTATCGGTATATATAGATTTAGGAACTTTAGAGAAGTTGTTTCCACCAATGATGAACTTTATATCAAACAATTATCTCTTTGCTTTTTAGCTTTGGGGTTTCATAATTAATAAGTGCACTTTTAGATGTTTATTCTTGTAGTTCTTACCAAAAAACATGCATTTTGTTAATGGATTTTAGAATCTTAAGATGATTTTTGGCTATTTTTTATAGGCGGTATAACAAATTTTTTATGGGCGGTATAAACATTTTTTTTTAAAGAATTTACTATTGACCTCATTTGTTAAGATTTGTTGTGATTTGTCATCAAATATTTGAATATGCTGTAAAAAAATAAGCATGCTATATACTAGCCTTATTCAGCTTATTTTGCATTTTTTATGCTTAACTGTTTTTAGTACTAAGCATCTGATACAATATTCCCAAAAATTAGTTCAAGGACAGTAACTGTTATATCAAGTAAACCAGTAATAGCTTTGGTCAAAATGTAACATGGTATTTGATTGGTCAACAATAAGTAAAACAAGGTCTATGCTTAGTCGAAATAAAACATATGAATACTTTGTAACAAGACTTGTACCGTAATTGGATTAAACATGCACATTGAACCATAATGATTGGATAAAGATGTCACATGGTCTCGCACCTAATACACTGTATAGAGGCTCTTTATTGTTCGATTTAACAACATGTGTGATTGGTTTTGGCTCATTTTCACTGTTACCAGTATATTAATAATCAGATTATTTATGTGGATTATGAGACGAAAGATTGTCAATGGAGAATATTTATTCTGATGGATTGAACATCCATCATTGGTATTGACATTATATTCACTGTGTGTTTTATACACAAGATTTATCCTATGCTGGGTACAATGATTAACTTCTCATGCAAGAAGAAGTGTCTGTTATTATAGAGAGCACACGTCCATTGTTTTATATTTATTATCTGACTGTTCACGGTATCAACAGTAATACTATATTTAACCAAGAGAATTTGTGTTAACTACTTTTATATGTATAAAAATATAAGAATCCTTTGTAAAAACAATGTTTTCATTCGTTTAACAATATTTTCTAATGTATTTTTCCATGTTATTTTCTTTTCCCGTTGTTTTCCCTACTTCTGCTGGTGTTGCTACCTGACCGTGGCGTTTGTAACCTGCTGGGATTTCTACCTGAACCCCCTGTCACTTCTACCACTGCTGTTGTCTCAATATTCTGACTGGCTCCTCATCTCAAAATATTCTGCAGGTCACACCAGAGGCTCTCTTTACCCTCTTTGGTACGTTTATAAGCACTTTTATTCTTTTATTTACTTGTTTATGACTGTATTTTTGTGTAAAGTAAACAAACAGAATTGGCAATGGCTTAGACAAATGAGAAATAGAATGGAAAAGTAAATTTATAACTTGAGCAATGCTGACCACTTAATAAAAGAAATGTCTGGTGGGCAACATTGTTTAATTTTTGTATAAAATTTTCAACTAGATGCTATCATATTATACTTAAAATTACAAATTAAGCATTGTAGTGTTTGCATACATGCACCATTATGTTGTAAAATTACCATTCCAGATTTTTTTTGTCGGTTAACACTTTGGTTAAAATTGTCTGAAAGTTCAAATTATATGAAATGAAATCTGTGGTAGAAAAAGTAGTTTCCATTTCCTTTCTCATTTGCATATCAATCTTTATATAGATTTTAACAACTCCAATGCACACTGGAATTAGATAGAACTTCTCATCCACTGTGTTGAAAGCGCTACTGGACAGATACATATGCTACATGCCTGTGTTGGAACCATTAAAACTGCTGCTTAATTTTCATTGATTTTTAAAAAAGATTTGATACTACTATCTAGCTAAGAATAGACTGTGTCTTTTTCTTGGGCTGAACAATTTTGTAATTTTGTTAACTTGAGATCTTAACAGTACCTACTTGGTTTGACTGGGATATCTGTTGGGACACTGGACGCACACAGTCCTGCTGGTCTCTCTACACCTGTAGCACTTTCAATACAGTGACTATGATGTAAACATAGCAAATCAAAGCCAGTAACAAGTTATCTTACCTATTTAGTATTTTCTCTAAGTACTGCTTAAAGTAATATGTTTGTGTTTGTTTAGCAGATCAAACAGCTCTGGCAATGGCTTTACTATCATATCATCTTGTTTGATATAGTAAAAACTTCAAGTATCGTAGAACAAACTTTGTCATAATCAGCTGTGTGAATGAAGGGGTGAAAGTAGAGTATTTCCATCTGAATGTTACAGCAGATGAAAATACTTGGTACACTTTCATTAACTAAGGTTTAATATTTTTGTGCAAGCAGTTTGTATGCTAATGGCAATGCAACACACTTACAATCATGTTAGTGAAATGACATAGCCATCAAAATGTAGATTGCTACACTAGAATACTGGTATCAACATTATTTATATACATGTGCTTCAACTTCAAACAAAAGCTGGGGATTTAGAACTAAACTGACTCCTATGGCTGATTATTTGTTTCCAATTTGTGATCAAAGAAAATTTCTTGGAGAAAACCAATCCCATCTGGATGATTTTATTTGTCACAATATTCTAGAAGAAATTTGTCCCAATTGTCTGAAAAATGTACTAGTCAGTTTCCAGCTTTTGTTTGTTTATAATATGACACAGAGAGAGGAGCTTTGATACTATTTGTCTTGTCATTGTAAGTCAGAATGGCAAATTGTTCCTAGACTGTTTTTGTCACTTCAACTTGCGACACGACACCCAATCAATGTACGTTTTATTGTCTGTTTGCATGGTTCATGTCATCTGCTCGTTTATTTTTTACGGCAAATAGCATTAACGGCAATATCCTCTCTGAAATGGTGTAAAATCATCGTCTAGAAAGACTTGCAGAGATAGGCAATATGTTTCAGTGTTGGACTCTCTCACACTAAGTGCGTTACATTTTATGGGTTTGTTTGCTTTACAAATAACACAGAGCTGCAGAATCTGGTCTACCATTCATGTATCTATGTTATTTTGGGCATGACTACTTTTTTCTGGCCTTAAATTGTTGTTCACCAGAACTGTGCAATTGATAAGGTCTTGGGAATTGTTCATGATAAGACTGAAGAATGGGGGTTTGGAATCCATACTTCAAAGACCAGACTCTGATTGGTTCTGAGCGTTGAGGTTATTTCAACCAATGGCATAGCTGCATTCTGAGACTGGTATACAAAGACTTGAGTCCATGCAGTCTGTTATTTATAATTTGTAAATGCATATCCATGATTGTCCCTGTGGGGGGGGGGGTAAAATGTACCAACTATACAAAGTTGAATATCTAGTAGATAACGATAACATGAGGGTTGTACGATGGTTATACACTATTTCTATTATACATAACACTGAATATTCCCTAATAAATACCTTTAACTAATAATTACTCAAATCTTTTTTTTTTAGGGAAACAAGAAATTATTACTCATAGAAAAATACTTTAACAATTCTTTAAATTATATGCAATTCTTCTAAAACACTCCATACAGGGACTACATTTACTCATGAATTGAAACAAAATCTGAGTTTCATAAAGCACCTGGTATGATTATTAGGGAATATTTTGTACTATGTCAGTGAATATATATTAAATTTATGCTAAATTTGAACAATTGACAAATATTGATGAATTTTGTTGATCTTTCTTCACAAACAGGGGTGTATGGGGATGTACACCGTGTGAAAATTTTGTTCAACAAGAAAGATAATGCCTTGATACAGATGGCTGAACCCCACCAAGCTCAATTAGGTGAGTATTAGATCTAGTTCTAACCAGACATAAAATGATTTCTGGAAATGCGGAGATCTGGTGATTTTAATTTATACTGCCTAAACTTTTTATAGCATTTTTAGAGGAATTGTTGTACTGTGACCTCATAGCATTTTGATTTTTTTATGCTGATTTGCTCATAACTACAAAACTTGCAACTAAGTTAATTAAGAATAATACGGCTTTGTAAAGATATAACTATACATGTCAGCTCATTTATTTAAAAGCCAGGTGGCATTTTCGTGTACTTTATATTAATTCTGGTTTCTAGTGGTGCTTTGATAATAATCTGCTATCTTTTGTAAATCCAACTGACATTTTGATTATTGTCTTTCATTCAATTTAATATGTAATAAGTAATTTTGTTTGGGAAGTGGATCAAATTATGCTAGCTTTTGTTTCTTAATATTTGCCTTCGTTAACTGTGATAAAACCATGTATGTAATTGATGTATGGTGGCAAGTGGGAAATGTCTCATGGTGTTCTATTTTTTGCAATTATCAACATTTTGGCAATAAAGTGTGAATGCGACATATTTGCTAAGTTGTTCCTGGTAATGGCTCTGAGATTAATTACACTTTTAAATTTCTTGTTATTATTCTAGTGTGAATAAATCTTAAATGTTGCTGTTAGATTTTATTATGCTGAATCAATTTTGCTTACTAAACGGTTAACAGCGCCAAGGATTTCAGTAATATGGTGTACATAGGCGTTCTATTCTCAATTATCTACTTTGTGATAATGTCTATATTATTTGGAACGTTCTCTCTTGTTTGTAATTGATGCAATGTTTGTATAATATCAAGCATCAGTACCTTGGGTGCCCACGGTTTTCAACGCTAATCACACAATTTATCTAAACAAACATTTCCATGTAGTAATTCTTTTGAGTAATTTCTATTTGAACAGAAATTGTGGCTACAGGCATTATACTGCATACTCAGACAAATTATGTAAGCCCTTTGAAGTTCTCGCGAGTGTTTTCAACCACTACTAATTGTGATACCTCCTTCCAATGGTTAATATGTTTCTGGTAATAATTCATGGCTTGGTTGCAGTACAAATACTTCTTCCATTATTGTCATGTGTGCCTAGCTTTCAGGCATATTTAGACCTGTGACATTTTAAATTGATGCATCTATTTAATTGTATTCTGGTTGTTTTTCAATTCTTTGTAAAAGTTTTATGGTAGGGAAAGGTTTCAGTTCTGTTTGGTTAATTGCTTTCTGAAATGGAAATTTCCCCAGGGGCTGCTTCCATTACTGAGTTGATACTCTTTTTGATAAAGTTATTTATTGTTTCAGTTTATGTTCTATGATCTTTCGTTGTTTGAATTTAGTTGATATGTAGTTGAATTTTAAACTATGGCAATGCTTTCTTGAACAAAGAAATGATTGCAAAAGAGTGAAAACTAATCAATTTTAATGTAATTTAATTGTATTCTAGTACTAAATTGTGGGAAGTAATTTTCATTTGACTTACAATATACCAGGGAGAGCAAAAATGTCTTTAAGATTTCAAATAAGAATCAAAGAAATTACTTATTTACCCTTTGTGGTCAAATTCATAATTTTTTAGCCTGCCCTCTTATTTATTTCAATAGGTAAAAATTTTGATCTATAAATATTGGGTTTTGTAGTTTTGAACCCTTGCCTTGGCATGAAATGTTCTCTTTGAAAATCTGGCTGAAGACATTGTGTCTTAGACCAATTGTCCTCCGCAGTGGATCATTCTTGTATAATTAGCAGTTAATTGTGGAAACAAGATTAATTTTGTGCTAGTATGGAATGGAATCCAGGAAAAAGTGTTTGTTTTACCTCCTGCTAGTATTGTATTCATTTAAATCATATTTCTTTTAATGAAAATCTTTCTTTTTCAGCAATTGCACATCTTGATAAACAAAAAGTGTGGGGTAAACAGATACGTGTCACGCAGTCTAAACATTCACTTGTACAAATGCCGAAGGATGGTCAGCCAGATGCTGGATTGACCAAAGATTTCACCAATTCTCCATTGCACAGGTTTAAAAGACCAGGGTCCAAAAATTGTCAGAACATATTCCCTCCATCCGCTGTTCTTCATCTCTCAAACATTCCGTAAGTATATACATTGTATACAGTCTGTCAATTGTCTGCACTTAGATCTGGTGCCCTGACTCTTGTTCCTAGTTTTAGGAATCAATCATACTTCCATTTCTCTTTCATTATTTTATTAAGAATGCTTCTAATCACACTTTCTTCAAGATGAAAATGGATCTGTTAGGATATAAAGTTTTGCTTTAACATTGCCTGAGAAAAAACACAGATTAAATACTACTATGTCTCTTGTTTGTAGTAGTAAGCTTCTAAATGGATTTCAGTCCTCCTTCTTAGCTCAGTAGGTAAAGCTTTAGCCTTGGGACATCAGCTTTGTTCATGAGTTTGAACCTTGAGCATGGCACATGTTCTTGATGATAATTTGGTAGAAGATATTACATCCTCCAGTCAGCTGATTGGCTGTTACATGTGGGGAACAAGGTTAGTACTTGTACAGTATCCAGGGAAACTGGCAAGGCTAACTTGCATTTGGCAAATATCTAAAAAGGCTATTAAAAACAGGCATATAACATGAAAATTACAAGTTATTTGAATGGGTTGTGTTTTTTCGCTTGTTAAACACAGAGAAACGGGTTTGGAACTAATTCATTACCCAGGAGGACTTGGTCTGTCAAATGGTCAATAAACATAACTGAAGCATGTTTCTTAAAGTGTCTAGAACTCATACTCAGAACATTTCTCCTATTTTTTGTGGAGTTTTTAATTCCCAAAAAGCGAACATTTACATTTTGAAATGTTTCAATGGAAAACAAAAAATCAGTCTATTCCATACATGGAAACAGTTACCTTGGGGATCAAACATTCTTTATTTGTCACTTAAGGACTTTGTATTCACAAAAACAAACACTGTCATGAAACTTGCAACAAAATACTAGAGCACTTAAAGTAATATTGCTAGTGCTAAATTATTAACTAAATGTTACGGTGTTTAGCAAAACATGCTAAGTGCTGTTATAAATATAACATTAGTCTCTACCATATATTGTGATTATATAGCCTTTGTTGAAATATAGGTTGACATTGTAGCCTTGAATAAAACAATTTCAAGAGCTTTTTGTCTTAGTTTGGTTTTCAATTCGACACTGCCATAAATTTCTTATTTCTCTCTAATGCTCTGATATTTCAGTAATGTACTGCAGGTGAAACACAAACAGGAAAAAAAGTTCAATGAAACTGAAAATTATTCTTGAATCCATTTCTGCAAATCCCAAATTTTTTATAAAATTTATTTAGTTGTTTTAGGATATTATACTTGTAGTTCCATAGTCTGAAAGATAAAGTAGGTTATGTCAGACAAGGCAAAATGTAACGTTTCAGTTACTCAACTGTCCCATTTTTAGTGCCAACCTAAAAGTTTTCAACAATACAATGCAAAGTAGAAAAAACATTTGGGGACAAGTTATCAGATATGCATAGTAAAAAATTACTTTGTGACTGACCTACCTCATACTTGCGGTCATGTAATTAAACATGACCCCAAAATCAAATAATTCACACAGTTCATGCATTAAAGCTCCAATAAAAAAAAAAAAAGATGATTTGAAAATTATTTATTTATTTATTTTGGCCTTGTTCTGGAAAAAAGAGATAATTGTTGTAAATTGACAAATGCAGCAAAAAGCTTAGTATTTATAGATCCACCTGCGGGTCCATATATCTTTTCTTTTTATTCAGGTGGTCTTTGTGTTCAGTTAAGATAAAGCGGAAATATTTTATTAAAGTCTAAGAATAAGTTTACATTATAATAAGGTAGTCTAAATATTAAAAGTCTTGAAGTGAGATTTTACTGTATTTGAAATGGTCACCAATTTTAAGTCTTTGGATTCTGAACTTGAAAATGATTAAAATAATAAACATGATATTGCGCCTGATTTCGGTGTGATATTTGACATATTTCACCCATTTGTTCTGTAATGGTGTTCTACACATCTGTTACTAAGCAATCATGCGCTTTTCTCTAGAACTGTATACTTGGGTTTTATTGCCCAACATAGACATTAAAATATCTATCTGTCAAATTTATATCATTTCTAGCCAGTTTAATTGTTAAAATTTGAATTCTATAATTGATTTACACATTTGGTATCTAGTATAATAAGAAAAGAATTGGAAATATTTTATGGAAGTCTTCTGCAGATTGTTCTGATATTTTAATGTGTTCTGAGCTCGTAAATTTCAGAACTGTCTTAGAAATTTTCATCAAATATGTAATGTAATGTTTTAGTACTTGATTGGTATAAATTATGTAGGTTTGTTAGTACAGAAAACCACTGTGTACCTGTTGACATTATTTGTCAATTTCTTCTCAATGGTTTACTTTTAAGTCATTTCTCCCCCCCCCCCCCCCCAATCTTTAAAAGTGTCTACAAGCTTTTATACACTTGAAATGATATTTTTTTCTAAATTCCTCAGAGTACAAATTGTAAAGAAATGATAAATGAGTGTCTATCTGCCGAGTGATATTTTATTCACAAAACCTCATTTCTGACTTGTTTTTTCTACTTTGGAGTTTTTGTTTAGACGAGGCAAGTGTGAATTTGAACATGTTGTAGAGGAAAGAAAAGAATGGTCCCCTCTAATGGTTACATAATTACTGTGGATGCCATTTTCCTTGGCAGAATATAATGTAACTTTTACAACAGACATGTTAAATTGTATTTCATTGCTAGCAGAGATAAATTGGACAGTTCCCAGTGTCACAGAAGTGGTTAAATCTCATGAACAATGCTCGAAATGATTTTACACTAGATTACTTACAGTCTGTGATATAGGCATCAAAACGGAGCGGGGTGGGGGGTTCTTGTTGGAGAAAAGGTATGAAATTCCAAAAATATGCTCATATTGAATTTCTGCTTTTTACTCATTGGCTTTCCTCTGACAGAAATGCGCTCAACAAATCAATTTTAAAACTTGGGGTATATCTGCTTTTGAATGATTTAGTCATACTCTTTCCAGATATTTGACAACTTCCTGATACATTAGTTTTTATATTTGGTTATTTTGATGACTTGATATGTCACTCATTAGTCATTCTTTTCCTATGTCTTTTACTAAATATATCTTTTGTACTTGGGAATTGTAATAGGTCCCTGTGTAGGGTCATTGCCAAAAAATAGATTTGGATGGGTAAATCTATGCATGACATTTTTTTGGCCTTATTGATCAGGAATTTGAATAAACCTTTTATATTGAAGTGTGTATGCGCAAACTTGGAATTCAATAAAAAGGAATAGTTTGTTGACATATGCTCCTGTGACAAAACCCATTTACGTCATTGAGTGTTTTTTTTTGAAAATGACTCAATTGTTTCTCTAGTACCATCCATATGATAATTTAGAATGTTTGAATTATGACATCATGTGGAAATTGTAAAAAGGGATTCTTTTATGTATTTATTTGCAAGATGTTCCTGTAAATACTAGAGATGTCTTAAAGTTCAGGATGCATTTTTTTCTTTACATGATTAGAAAATTCCTCTCGAGCAATTTTTTTTTCGTTCTTAATGTCATGAGTTTTGAAGTTATATGTGTAGAATATATTAAAACGAGTTTTCTAGAGAATGTGTTTTTTTTGTATTGAACGATTCAATATGTTCATCAAGAACAAATTATGTTTGCCAATGTTTTAGTTTCATGGGAGAAATATTTGTGCCTCTGAATTTTGTTTTTTGAATAATAGTTATTTCATGGTATTCGATTTTTCTCATTGTCCTTTATTACACTATAACTATGTTTCACTCGGTAATGCAGTTATTATTAATGTAAAATGTAAAACAGACTGCAAGAATAAAAAGGACGCATTTTTCTGCGTCAAGTATGCCAACAATTCTTGCAAGAATTAGGTACTTGTGATAAATCAAACACAAAATGACATAGGGACCGCTGAAATTTATCACAGGACCCCACTTAAACAACAACCTGAGTCCAAAGGACCCCAGTACAATATAAAGTCAGTGTAAAACCCTGAACTGTTTAATGATATTGTGTTGTTATATGTTTTCAGGCCAACAGTTACTGAAGAAGAACTTACAGAAAGCTTCTCTCAATATGGTGAAGTAAAAGCATTCAAGTTTTTCCAGTAAGTTCAGAATATTTACAAACTTCTGTCTTCTGTTAAAGAATGAATTATCTAATTTATTAATTGATCACATTGCTGAGTGTTGAGTACTGTTGAGTAAGATGTGAATTATTGAGTGCTGCATAATGTTGAGTGTAGCATATTGTATTGTGTGCTGCTTGTTGTTAAGTGCAGCGTATTGTTGAGTGCCACAGTGTTGAGTGCAGTAAAGTGTCAAGTATAAATATTCGGCATTGTAAAACCAAATCCTGGAAGTCATGTAACAAATTGAAAAAGAAGTCTTGGAATTGTCAATAGGGACTCCTGTTTTTCTCTCATGAATAATTTTCTGAAAGTTAATTTATTAGTTTGTTTGTTGGTATCCAAGGTTAATTGCATTTAGCATGTGTTTATAGCTGCAACGTTACCCATCTAAAGATAAACAAACTCAGTGCATGATTTAGAATCAATTTGAATATTAAAGATCTTTGCATATTTGTTTTTAGCTGAAATGTAAATTTCAGCTGTCTCAGACAAGTTGTAAATGTTGTTATTTGCCACTTCTGTATGAAAGAAGAGAAAATTGCATTATTTATTTATGTTACTTTCACTGATTTATCATCATTTTATACTTACAGAAAAGATAGACGCATGGCTCTAATTGAGATGAAAACAGTTGAAGAATCTATATTGGCACTCGTTGTAAGTTTTCTACTTATGCAGATAAATCCTGCTTTTTTTAGATTATATTACAGTTGAATCGCGATAGTTCGAAATGCCACAGGAACATCTGAAAATTTTGAACTATCGCATTTCGAACTATCGTGATTAAACTGTATATATAATAGGATATTTCTTTGTTATTTTGGACATAAATAACTATAGAATTGCTGGATCAGTTTTTATTATTTCAATTAATGAGGTAGGCCTGTCATTATAGAAGAAATGTGAGGAGATTCCTTGTTTTACTTGCAATTAATTACATATAAAAATCTCCAGTGTATTATTTCACATTGTTCAATCAATGTCTTTCTAAAATACAAGTTGTACTATGCTTGTGTCTAAATAATATATCTAATTGGTATTATGTTACAATACAATGAAACATATTCAATTTATTATTGAATATAGGTTAATAGGAGAAAACACGGGTTTGTTATTGCTGAATGATTATAGTTCTATATACATAAGTAATTTTTACCTAATTTATATTAAACTTATATGTGATGATGTGTGAAGAGTTACAGTCTCTAGTATCTATATGATGTTGACTCATTGTTTAATTGTAAGATAAGCATTGTTCACCTAGGCTGATGACCATTGTTGGTAGTTGCATCCTGTTTTAAATGGTGATTCTTAATACTATAAGGTGAAAGTTCTGTGTCGGAATTACTGGGTTTTTAGGTCTGACCCAGATTTGATTTTATTGTTTCAACAGCATTGAGTTTAACCTCTCTATTGTATTTTTCCACTTTTACCCATATGTATTATGATTATAATTTTGTTTTGAATTTCAGGCTATGCACAACTATCCATTGAGCGATTCAAATCATCTTAGAGTGTCATTCTCAAAATCTACCATATAGTCAAGCATTGTATGTTGTCTTCACAGTTTGATAAGACCAAGCCATGTTTCATCAAAGTTTATTATGGATAGAAATTCTGTGTCTCTTCTTCCTACGTATAGATCTTGACATTATTATTAACATGACAACCGTAAATGAAATGAAAACTCCTGTTTAAAAGAGAGATACAATTTTTTTCTTTTTCACTGAACATTGTTGGCCTCATAGAGGAAATAAAACCCCAAAGATAAAACCCTGAACTTGTGTCATGACAGGATAGGACTTCTAGGAGAATCCAGCATTTGACAAGATACTTAGATAAGCCTTTAGTGACACTGATTAAGAGCAGACGCATTTTTTGTCGTCGTTTTTGTCCATGTTTCTAAGCCAATTTTCTTACACATATTATGAATATGCATTATTTTTTAATGTTGACGGTGTATATGTAGGTGAGGTAGCGATATATGTCCATGTATCATTTATTAAGACTTTTGGCGATTAAGTGCCTTTGAAGTTTACAGTTACAAATCTATGTTGTCAGTTTTTTTTTTTATTTTTTGACGAGTTTCAGAGTTTCTATGACTGTTCTTGTTAATGTATCATTATTAGAATATTAATGTTAAAGTTTGTAGTTTGTACTGGGGGGAGTTAGAACTTGATGTGAGGAAGCTGCGGGTTGAATGCAATGAAAACTTCAAATCAAATGCAATATAGCTTTTATATATGTCTCTCCTGTTACTGTCGGACGGCTGGTGAGCCGAACTATCTACTAATTTGGTCCATTGAGTTAATGGCTACAGATAGTGTGCTTTATGGAAAATAAGTAGAGATTCTTCATTCCTGGCTATTAGATTTACTTCAGCTCATAAGCCTTGGTATAATTTACCCATTCAGTTGATTTAGTTTTGCATTGATATGACTTTAGATATGCAACATTTACCATAAGACATTATGCTTCTATATAGATTTGTTAACCTTTCACTGTCTGGATTTGTAGTAAATGTAAATTCAGACAACCAGTCATTATAGGTATGAAGCAGGTTTAGATATTCATGAACCAGTCTGTAGACGTTTTACAAGTTTTCATTCTATGGACTGGTTAGCCTTTATTTCTTCCTAGACGCTGTAATCCAGTTACGTAGATACAAAAGCCACCAGTATCAGTCGCTGCATTGAATACCGCATTAAATCATCTATCTCTTATACTTATGTCCCATAACTTATTATGATTATTTTTATTTGGAAATCCAACATACAAGTATTGACTGATGACTTGTCAGTAATTTGTACTCTTTCTGTTACTTTCTTTCTGTTAGGTTCATTGTTTTAAAAGGATCAGCTTCGCTTTACTTATTTATACCTGGCCACGCAAACTATATAAACTGTCTGTTTAAGTTAAGAAAATATTAGATCAAGATTGGTTTTAAATAAAAGCAAAAGTTTGTAAACTACAGTCATATCATATTGCAGTTACATGAAGGAGTAATCTCCCTTTGCTGATAAGCAATGTTCATTTAGTACGGCGATTCATGATTTTTACTCTGTTATTGTGAAACTAGATAATACTGACAATCTTAAAACAGGGTGTAAAACTAAGAACAAATATATCTTGCATACCAGAATAGGTGTTGATATATTGTCGATAAAGTAGTTAAAGAACTCGACTAGTAACATGAAAATAGGGGTTTCTTAAAAAAAATTACAGTTCCTATGATTCTGATTGTCTTGGTTCTGCTGTGAAGGGAGCTTACTCTCGTAGATTTCTTTTTCAATATGTATATTGAAGAAGTTGAAATCAAAATATTTTTCATTTTTTGTCATTTTCTATGAGAATCAACATTAGACTGAAGATGTGAGCGATGTATCCTTGCTGTGCCATGTGATATTATAGTCATGCATGTTATGAACACTAAAACCATTTAAATATCTACGAGTCAGAATATCTGATTTTCAAATTCATCTAAAAAAGTCTATATATTTTTCTTATATATATCTATATTTGTATTGTATATGTTGTCAACCAGTGTGTTAGCTTAATATTGCAAAGAAAGTGAGTGTATCTGTCTGTATAAGCTGGTGAGATATTGGTATAATTGATGATAAGTATACAGGTAGAGATGGACATTTGTAGAAAAAGGGAGTTTTTAACTAGGTTAATTTAACATGAAAAATTAGTTGCTATGGAAACTAGTTTCATTTTGTAATCAGAGTTCCGTAGATAGCTAGCTAATTGTTATGATAAGTAAACATGACCCGTGTCAAAGACTGGACGGTCATGGCTTTTTTTTAGTGCTTCAAAAATGAACCAACTTAAACAAAAATCACCATTAGAATAATTTCTTTGCGAATGTTGATCTTCATTTTGAGGGAACAAAAATTAATTGAATGAGATTTTTAAGTCTGTAGTTGATTATTTATTAACAAACTGAAAAAAAAATGTATTGTTATACTGACTGTTGGCATGGCAACCATGACTTTAATACAAGCTCTGTAGAAATTTTTTTTAACAGTGCAAAGATAACTCTGCTAGTGTTTGTTGTTAAAACTTATGCTTACCGTAAACTTTATCAGTCTGTAATACATTATTATTATTATTTGTTAATTTTGTCCTTCATGCTTTCAGTGTAAATATATTGTATTTAAGGATTTAACCATGTGTTACATCCAGTGTGTGTACGTTCTTGGTTTGTTTTTAAATGTATCTGTTGGTGTTTTTTTTCTGGGAAAAGTTGGCAACTAAAACTGTTATTGATTAAGTCATATCCCCGTATATTATAAATTCATTGTACATTACTCATAGTTATTTGATATGATTGATATATTATGTGAGTGTTGTAAACAGTATTTCAAAGATCTGCCATTGGAGATGATTTTGTTAATTATATGTATATGTAAGGTTATGTTTTTTGTTTTTCGGCAAGCACATATTGTACTAATTTGTTCATAGTTTAATCCCTAGAACTGGTGTCTAGTGTGTTAAACATTGTCATAGAATAGTAGCCATCTTATCACTGGAAAATGTTGCAAGTTTTCATTTCGGCCAAGAAACTACAATAACAGACAAGTTTTCCTTGACTTACATTTATTTTTGGTTTAAATTTGGTTGTTTAATATACAATATGTTGTACACTTACATACAATTTTGCTCTTAATTTGACGTAAATGAAAAATTAAATTGTTAATATATAATGCTTAGGTAAACTAATGAGTAATCATACAAACCAATGAAATTCTTTGTTACATTAAATGTTTAGATAACAGCCATTGAAATCTGCTATTATTTCCCTCTTTTTGATTGGTTAAGCAACAATTCCAGTGGAAGGGTGATTATTTCCTTATAGTATATAATAATCATTATTTTATGTTCATTGAAATCCATGGATGTTGATCGGGTGTTGGTACTGATTAAAGCAGTTTAATACTGCAATTTTAATGTGCAATTACTGCTTTGTGACATTTTATTTTAACCAATCAAAACTGATTATGCAAATACTCCATAAGTATCCGCCCAATACAGTGCTAGTGATTCAACTTAATACATACATGATTATATAAACTGATTGGTCCAAAAAAGTATAGAAACTTACATTTTAGCCTTAATGTCATTATAGCTGCAGACTTGTACTTCATTAAGTCATGTCTGGTAATTTTAGCTGTTAATTAATAGTTCAAATTATTTTATGCATAATGATACATTTCAAGTCTGAATTTACTTGTGTTCATTAGGGTTTAATTGTGACAAAGAATGATATCGACACAGTGGCTTGTGTTAATCATTGTATTTTATAGTTTTACATAGGCTTGATACAGATTAGTCATATTTTTGTCGACAATCAAATAAGAAAACTTTAGAGGAATGAGTTTGTTACACACTATGATATATCTGATCCTAATTATTGTTATTATTAAATATAAGGTTTTAATTTAATTTTATGTTGCAATTATTTTTATATCATTTTGAATGTTTGACTAGCAATCAGCATGACAATATACGTAATTCATTATTTTTGTACATTGTTGATGATCGATGGGTCTGAGCGAGGTTAGAATCACTTAATGTGCCTCCGTTATAACATTCTTAGGGTTTAATTAAGGGACAACAGGGGTTTGGTGACCTTTGTTATTAAGAATTTTAGGGGTCACCATCCTTTGTTGTATCAAATCCTTTGAATATATTTGTTCATGTATTATAAATTGGCAAGATATTTTGTCAGACTGTACATGTGCCTAGGGGAACAATACTTTTGTAATACTGACTTTTTGTAGCTTTTTACCAAATTTGTAGGTTTTTTCTCATTTGTTTATTTATTAATTGTTACAGCCCTATAATAGGGTGCTAATGACAAGTTGTTTGTGGATAATGTTAATATTTTAGTCTAATTTAAAAAGATCTTGTATTTGCAAAAGAAATGACAATATTAAAAAATCCATTTTGTACAAAAAACATTGTTCTGTTTTTGAGAGTACACATATTTTGGAATCTTGCTCTCTTTCATGTTTTTTCATGTTTTCAATGTCTTACTTACATTCTCTTTTGTTTCTCTTTGAACTTAAACAGAACTCTTATGATATTGATAAATAATTCTTACATTGTGTGAAGTATTTTCATTACTGATATGTATAGACTCATGTATTCTTGTTTTCCTCTACAACTTTGACTGTTAACAAAAACATCCCATACAGCATTCATAAAGGCTTCTATTAGTGTATTTTATTCAATTTGAGCAATAAGTTCTAACATATAGTTACTGTGAAATACTACACATCTTAGATGAAACAGAAATTTTCATTAATCAAAGTTGATTTGCTAGCTAAGTATGAAACCTTTGATGTAAGTACGTAAATCTATCGTTTTACTATCAATTAAACTCCAATTATCTGCCTTTATGATTGTTGTATTGAAGAACCATCTCGTCTACATCAGTTGTATGCTACAAACGTTTTCTATCTTGTACTGTATGTTTTTATATGTTCTATAAAACATCTATATAATCACTTTCAACTGTTTGATTTCTTATCTGTTATATCTAACAGCAACAAAAAATACAAGTAGCTCCAAATTATCTCAATATTCTCCAGTTTCTGTAAATATAGCTTTAACTAATTCTTATTAGTTTGTTATGTCTTTGATTATATTAATATAATCTCTTTCTACTGTTTTGTATGTTACAAGATAATCTGAACTTTTGTCTTTTGATCGTTTTTGTGTGAATGTACTCGGCATGTGAGCGTATGTGAGAGTTTGCATACAATATTGACGTACAACTCCCAGCATCTCTATCTACATTAAGGACATCCTTAAAGAATAGTTAGTTTATGGTAACACTACCTACTGTCATAAAGGCCCCTACCCAAATATTTTTGGCCTTGGGAATTTTTCAAATTTTTTTTTTTATAAGAAACAGCATTCTGGCATGTATTTTGGGTTTAACGAAAAAAAAAAATTTAAAAAATCATTTCCTACATACCTACCCCTCGAAAATTTTCTGGGAAGGGTTACTGTAAACAAACATTTTCTTTAAGGGTAGGCGAATATCTGTATTGTACTTCAAGCTAGTAACATTGTTGTGTACGGTCTGTTTCGCTAGGTGTGAGAGAGTCTGAAATTATCACTTGGTGAAGCACCTTGTATTGTTTTGATTCTTCTGTACAAATTCATCATTCTACTATTTCTTTTTGACATAACTCTGCTGTTGTCTAATGTCTTAACACTACACTAGCCATCTGTACATTCATGAGGATTTTCTAGATACATTAAGGGTTTGTGTTACACTTAAATATGATCAAAATTTATTGCGTTAGAAATTCTGTTACAGGGTTACTTTACATATTTGTGGAGAAAACTTATACCTCTGTATGATTTATGTATAACCACTAAAAGCAAAGCAAACTGATTTGATTAAAATGATAAATATTTCCGTAATTCCAACTTTCAGAAATGAATATTTGATAACAGATTCTAACACAGTTAAAGATATATAAAAGTTGCATGAATGCTTTTATGACTTCAAATTTATCGTTAGTTTCTCGACAGTTTCTCAAATTTCCTGCTAAATTTACAAAATCAATGATTTTGAGAGGAGATGCTGTAAGGTTGTAAGAAAAGTACTAACATATTTGCAGTTTTCAAATTCAATTGCAGACTCAGACAGAAATACTGGCTTATGTATGCATGGTAAAATTGTTACCGACTTCTGCTATATTTCATGGCTTTAGGAAATTTTATAATGCATATTTAGGTACTTTAGTCTCTGCACCATTCAGAAGGAATTAGGTTTCAGGGGGGTAGCAAGCAAGAAGGCTAATGTAGTGTTCAATTTGTTCTTTTAATTTTCTATAACTGTGAACTGTATTTCTCTTTCTGTGTAGTAAATATCATTCTGTGTAGCTTCTGTATGTATTAAACCATCTGGGTGTTGGACATATTTTTTCTCTTTCTTTTTCTTCCTTCTTTCTTACACTGTCCTTTAATCCATTTTGCTTTTATCTTATACACATATATACATAGAGCATGCATCATCTAAATACTGATAATCCTTCATCCCTACATTGTTGTATTAGTCACAAATCAATATGTATACTGTTTATACCTAGATGGTACCTCTGTACAACAGTGTTGAAAGGGAGATAAAGAACTCTTGAGTGCTGTCATGGCGACAAATATGTTGGCATCACTGTCGTCATGGTAACTCATTTGATGTCATGGTGATCCATCACCCTTCATTTCTACTATTTTCATTCAATATAGCTTATGCCATCATGAAGGCTTATCAACAATCATGGTAGCTGATGTTTTGTTACGGCTGCTCATCACAGTATTTCCATGGTACCCAAAGTGCTGTTGTTGTGACAGTAAATAGTCATATAATGGCAAGCAGTAAATAGTCATATAATGGCAAGCAGTAAATAGTCATATAATAGCAAGCAGTCTGATTGCTGTCATGAAGGATCATTTATTACAATGGTAATTCATTAACAGTTATGTTCATGCTGTTTGGAAAGAGTGCATTGATGTCCATATCAAGTCTTGTATTACGGAGGGGGGGGGGGCTCCATGGTTACAGTGGTTATGGTCCCTGACAGTTATCACTAGTCTCTCATCATAGTGAGTTCAAATCCCACATGGGATCAGAATATTTTCATATTTGAGGAAACTGTCTAGCTAGCTTCCGTTTGGTCAGTGGTTATACCTAGGTGTATGCCTCGTGTCTTACTGCATGGCTAAAGTTGGAAAAGCAGCCAAGTGACCATGACTATTGCTGCGCCATTAAACCACAGAGAAAAACATGAAAATGGAAGCTTTTTGGTATGTTTGGATGGTTTAAAGCCAACCCATTGAATAATGCATTCGATTGAATGACCTCATTAAACACACAACACTCGGAAAAGATTGGCTTCTGCCAATATTTTTTCAAGACTTTTGGCATTAAATTTGTTGGCTGTGATTTAAGGGGCTGTTTATATGTTGGCACTATTTTCAATTTGGAAACTTACAGAAGTAGACAAAATAAATTGAAGCCAGTAAATATGTCTGCCTTCTCCATGTGATACAGACACAATGCCTCACCATTAGATTCATGAAGGTGATTGGCAGAAAATACAGGAAAAATGATGGTTGTATGATGTGATATGCTGTTGAAATACTGGACAGGAATGTTCCTGATTTCTTCAAGAGTAACATCATTCAAAGAAATATTTCTGTTCACACATATTAGTACAGTACATTACATACGGGGGTAGTAGGTTGGTGAGATGGTGTATAATGGTGATTTTAGACCTTGAATGGCCGCTCAGACTTATTCAACATGTATACATGAAGGGTTACGACTGGCAGTTTCCGAACCAAGGGTTTTTAACACCTCAACCTTTTCAAGATTCACTATAATTTCTTATACCTGGTATCTACAGATAGCCAAGATATTATTCTACACATAAATAATCAGTTTGTCCAATTTAAAACACAGAAGCTGAAAAAAATTCATCTCTTCTCCAAAAAGTCGCCAATTTTGTAAAGTGGAAAGCGACATTGCAACACCAACATGAATTACCATACTCAGGAATGATTTTGACACAAATTTGAGTTTATATACATCCAAGCACACTTTTTATGTTACATCGTTGCATGGATCAATTGGTGACTGACTCATTCACGTTTGCCTTAATACATGACTTCATTCGAAACGATGAAAATACAGTTGTATAATTACTTAAAAAGAAATACATCAAAACAATAATTTATAGATAAATATATATTTCAAACATAAGATGCAAAAAGCCCAACAGTTTGCAATACATGTATAATTAAGCATTACATATACATTAAACAGAACATGACATGGCTTCGTTTTTCTGTAAAGATAGTATTAATAAGCTGTTATGGCAGATCTTAAGGGAAACAAAGACATAAAATTTAAGCATACAATGTGGAGAAGTTAGTACTGGTTTAGATACAGCCCAGGAAACCATATTTAACTGAAATATCGTCAGTGTAAAACAGTTTTGATCCAACTGAAACAAGGTAATCATAATTATAAATAATTTAAAGACAGATATATATTATTATAGTCTAGTTTTAACTTGACTAGTACAAAACCATGTATATTCAAGATAAATCTAGTCTGAATCTAACGAAAACAATGTGTATCATGTTTTATCGTTTTGAGAAATATTGTCGATATTGACAGAAACTGAAACAACTTCTTTTATAATTTTAAAACAATTATCTTTATTCTAAAAGGGTTTCACATTATTTACACTGTTGACATGAGTCAACATTTATTGTGTACACTACTTATTTAGAAGTGAAGCAGAAAGTTTTTATGTGTTGGTTCAAATCTTTGTTTTGATAAGAATGGTGACTGAATTAAGTTACTCCCGTGTAGATGTGGTATGAAATCAGGTTGTGTTTTTTTGCTAGTGTGTAATAAATTTCGCAAAACACAACCTTTTATTGGACAACTGAAACTTCATTTGTAAGGTATTTGAATGTGATAGCCATCTATTTGATAAATTTGAGACACTGAGCCATGAGATTCGTACAAGCTGGACGATAGAAGGTTTTGGTGAAGCAATTAAGACAAGAAATGGAAAACAAAGGTCGTGTATTACAGGTTAGTGTTTTTTTGGCTCATCAGAACTAAAAGGTTGGGGATGATTTATAAGTACATGTATAGGCATGTTAATAACCCCAACGTCCATTGTCCGGTGTCAACAATGGTCTTCTTTGTAAGTATTTGTCAGTTTTCCTGCAAATGCCGTGTATTTTAAGATGAATTATTATGTAAAAAATTATCTGAAAGTTCAAAATTAGACATAAACGAGTGATTTCTGGTACTCTAAATAATCTATTGACGCTTAAATGGTCATACAGATGTCCACTCAGCTAGGTGAATTTTGCATAGGGTCATGTCACATCAAAAATACAACAAAAAATATATTATTTCGTATTCATAGACAAGGGAGTGAAATAATTAATATAAAAAATATGATATTTTATGTGACATGACCCTTTGGAATTTTGAGAGCTAACTACTGAGTATTGATTGCACGTGCCATGGGTTCATGTATATGTACACTTATTCATGATCTCCATATTGAGTGACCCTGGCTTAATTAGCTTTAGTATGTGGGGGCTGAAGCTCACAATCAGAATTAATTCTAGTACGTTACTGATACGTCGACCACACATCAGTTGTATATTGTTTTGTTGAAAAAATCGACCCATATAATAACGCTGCATGTTTCCATTCCATAGTTATCATAGGTCATCATGCAACAAACTTGATCAAAACATTTTGACTATTGATTAGTTACGATTCATTAAATAGCCGTACACATACTCTACTTAATACACATTTATTCCAAGTGATCAAACAGTACATAATACAACAATACATATACAAAAGGGGAAAAAATAGAACGAAAAACGAAGTCTTGATTTTTTTCTCCTTGGGCGGACAGTAATTATTATTATAAGTTTACATTGAGTTTACTCTAATGAGATTGAATGATGACATTAGCATAAGAATAAACAAACAAACAAACAAACAAACACAATATGTTGAGTATAAGTTTGTGAGTGTATGTGAGTGGTTTGTGAGTGTATGTGAGTATAATGTGCAAGAGAGAAATTAGGCAGGAGAGAGAGGTAGACAGACGGAGAGACACACTAACGAATAATCCAACTGAGGTACGAATGTTCAACGGGTGGGAGAAACAAATAATAAAGGTTTGTACATATTTTTGTATATTAAGTATAGGGCATACATTATAGAATCCAGTGACGATTTCCTGACAAGACCCAACCGCTTAACCCAATGGCGAGAGCGATTTGTATACGAACCTTGAGTTCGTGCAACATTTTAACAATTCGTTACAATTGATTCAGTGTTAACACGACTTTCTACTTATTCTAATTTAATACAATAAGGTCATCTTTCGTTACGGCTAAGTACTGTGGTATGCGTTAATTATAATTAAGTCCACATCGAGTGTTTGCGGAGAATATTTTCCTTCATGTGCATTTTCTCTTATTGAAACGTCTGATTACTTTAATGCTTTTTTGGATAACGCTCCAAATGATGCGTCCTTTTTGTTTATAATACGTTTATAAATACAAGCCATTCATTGATACAACTTGCAAATTTGGTTCCAATAAAATAAAGACAACATAAAGTATAGCTTTACGGGTTTTTAAATAATCACAGAAACCCCTAACCGGACAAAACCTTTGTCCTTGAGTGTATTTATGCTAGCATGTTCAGAGTTTTCAAAAGAGTACAAACATTATCTATAGATAGATCAGTTGCCCAAATTTTCTAAAATCTGGAAAGCTTAATGGAATTAATTCATGTCAATCTTCGTGGATAAAGAAAAATTTAAGTAAATTGGTTGCTGAGTGATCGTTTAGAACAACTATTAGTTGCGGCCCCTGTACATGAACGCTGTTTTGAACACAAGCTGTAATTAACACGATGGATTACGCCCTTTCAAAGCTTAACCCTGTACCACTCACAACACAATCAAATCGCACGTGTTTCTTGTGTATCCATATTTATAATCCGGTTTTACAGACATTAAATGTTGGAACACTGTGTTGAACAGACCATGTGTAAGATTTGGATAAAAATGCGGTCATGTGACAGGCAAAATTTGGTCATTTATACAACGAGGGAACACAACAGTTTCTCTGTCCGATAAAACAGTATGTTTAGGATGAGAATTTGTTCCTAGATGTGGTCAGTTAATTACGTGGTTACGACAAAATATGAACAGGTAGATATTGTAATATTAGTATCTTGTAATATATTATAATAAGCGTTAGTTCACGCGACGGTTTGTCTTCCTATTACGATATTGGGATTGCACGTGTTTTTATGTCAAATAAAATATAGTACAATATTTGTACAAGGACTGGTATTTTGGTAACAATTGGACCCGTTGGTATTTTACTGAAACATTATAGGGGCCTGATGCATCGTTTGAATGGTGAATAAACAACAATTATTTCTGCTTATTTTGACGGTGTTGCAAGATCTCAGGATAGTTCATGGTTTGGTATTGAGGAATGTTAAGGATTTTGGAGTTCAATCCCACATAAGCCAGGTGTACCACGTGTTCTCATTTTAATGCGTCCCGTATTGAAGAATACCACAGGAAGTTTAATAATAAAGAAAATAATTTGTATCATAATGCATTTCAAAAAATAAATACAATATAAATACATGTATATAATATTGTTCTATAATTCAGAACCCACGATGCTGGGACAATTCGTGAGTTGATGACATTGACACCTAACATAAAGCTGGTAAACCACATGTGGGATGTTAAGTCATGGATTGGTAACTCGACCATTAAACGAACTGACAGGCATAAGGTAGTGATTGCATTTCAAAATATCAAGGCATGGTTCTAAATTTAACGTATTGTATCAAAGGCAACACCACCAATTATGGAATACTTTGAATGGAGCAGGAACACTTGAAATCCCTTCCTTCCCGAAATATTAAAGTGCGAAAACCAAATTTTGAGAGAATTTAATTGACGAACAGTTGGAACTAGCATTAAAAACAAATTGAAAACATTCAGTATATGTTTACTTCAAAAGAAAATCATGACTTGTGGATGTCATTTTTTATTAACATGAAGAACTTAATAGAAATATTTAAAGTCATTATCACGTGACACGGCCTGTATCGAAGAACCATTATCAGCCTTTTTGAACTAAGAAACAACATTGTATGAGTATTCTAATATTCAAATAATATTCAGTAAAACACATTATTATGCCAATATCCAGATATCCCTAACTGTCATGTTATTAATAAATGTAATTGCATATCTAAAATGCTTACTTGTCTTAGAGATATTCACATGTTGTTCATTTGTAAAGGTACTTAACACTCCAAAAAATGCATGAAAGTGCGCACTTCTGCATTGTACAAGAATGTCTTCTGTTTTGTAATGTGCGTAAATTTGCGCACTTCTGTATTTGACCAAAATTTGTATGAGAAAAGCTGGAATTTTGATATAAAAATCCCTTTTTTGATAATAAAAAATTATCTTGTTCAAGGAATGCATTATGTACAAAACGTCGCCTGCTTAGCTCACTGCATGTGATTGCACTATTATCGGCTTGATATCAGCTTAGACGTTACTTTTGATGTGCTCGAAATGTTTGGGTAAGCCTTAAACGATTTATTTCACTTAAATCAAGTTAAATGATTAATAATGATTTATCATTGTGCTTACAGGTATGTGAAAACGAGAAACGGTCCTCAATCAATGTTGTCAGCACGAAATACGCTTCAAGCATTAGACTGAGATTTCGGCGAAAAACTACCAACACGTGACTTAAATCGAATTAGAACAATTATCAACAGTCAGCAGTATATGACAATTAATGGCTTCAAGGTGAGTCTTTTATTAGTAATTATACAATACATGACACGCTTGTTCTTAAACAATTGATACATTGGGTACAGTGTAACCTCTCCAGAGCGGCCCTCTCTTGAGCAACTACCTCCCATCAACAAAAGCATGATTTTTCCCACTGCGCGATTTAACTATTAATTTAACGACTCTAGAGCAACAACCTCTCAACAACAACACAATTGTGCTTCTCCTGAAGTGTGTTGCTTTGGAGAGGTTGCACTGTATCGGAAACTGGTTGGTTTCCTGATAGATGTTGTCAAAGTAGGAACAATATGTTGAAATCTGTATGAAAAATAATATTGCAACTTCTTCCTAAAATTCTTATTAAGTTTTCACCAAACTCTCACAGAATGATCAGTATCAAGTGTTGCCTTGCATATTCTCAGACTTTCTTTATTAGGTCATTTTGCCAGAGTTTATATTGCTCTTTGATTAATTTTACCTTATAATGCTTATGTGCTCAAGTACTCCTACACATTTTTCATGCGATTCATACCCAACTTTCGCGGACATGCTGATTTGGAAAATCGATAAAAAATTTACATTAAACAAAGAAGGGGATTTTCACTATAATCGTCATAACTTTTATTCTATTTAAAATACGAAATTTGTACTTATCACAAAAATTTAATTAATCTTTTATGTTTCTAATGATGTATTTTTTATTATTTTAAATTAATGCTTTCTTCGACCCTTTTGCGTTTAAAAAAGACACCTATCGATTCACTCTATATTCAATGTAAAAAGCGTAAAATTGGTAGATTTTTCAATGAAAATTTGATGTTTTCAGCATCATAACTCTTTTGGGGGAAATGTGATCAAATTTGTACTCATTGCATTCGTTTGGAAAATTTAATTTCTTTCACCATGTAAAATATGAACACAATAAAATAATATCTTCTTCGACCCTTTTGGTGATTTTTAAAACTACCCCTTAGATTTTTTTTAAGTTCAATTCGTTAATCGTTCGGCAAATCTCGGATATTTACGTACGTTTACGGACACAACGTGCATTTGGCGATGAACATATCTGCTGATTAGGTATCCATGTATATACAGTCACAGCATGATGCATTATACAGGGTAATAAAAATTGGACGCGTTGAATCAAGTTTTAGGATAATTGAGGTTGAAGACTAAAACATATTACAACATGGATGAAAATATTAAAATCTTTGAAATAGTTTACTTTACTTCCGTATAAAAAGCAAAATCGATATTTATGATTCAATTTGTTGATATTATAAAAAAATAACATATTAAAATAAAAAAAATGTTTTTCACCATTGTTAAATCCCAATTAGCTTTTTGGATGTTAAAATTGAAGTAGGTCTCATTTTACCCAGACAGATGTGAAACTGATTTTCACTTGTAATAAAAACGTTCCAATTTTTTATCACAAAGTTCATAATACAGCATAGTATTTTTAATAATGTTGCAAAAAATAAGAAAAAGCATCTGACAACTATTTTATGAGATATGCCTAATGGACGGCATTATGCAAATATTATTACAAATTAAGTAATATAATAAATTATATTTCTTATATTTTACTATTGTTGTAATGTTTGCATCTCATTGTTCTAATGGGCCTTACATAGACGATGATATTTCATTAAATGAAATTTGTTATTAATTAATTTTTGATAATATAATTATATGCTAAATATATCATTTTGGCATACGTCCACATGTCACTTATAAAAACATGTCATAAAATAATATAGATTACCTACTTTGTATATTTATTTTTTCAATGATGTGTAAACAAAGGACGGATAATAAAATCATATTTTTGATATTCCTTTATATGGTTGCTAACTTTATCTGATTATTGATATTATATACGCATCTCACATTGACTCATAAACAATTGGGCACGTCGAGATTTGTTAGATATCATTTCAATCAAGACGGATGGAAATTGCCATAAAATTACAGAAATTAATTGTACTGTTTATACACCAGGGGCCGTATTTATAAAGCTTCTTAACTTAAGATTTTCTTTAATTTTGACTTAAATACACGAAATCTGTTCATTTTGCTCTTAAATTTGAGAAATATCTTAAGTCTTATTTATAAATGATCTTAACTCTATTTTTAACTTAAATATCGACTTATTTTAAGATAGCTAAAAAGGTATCTTAAATGTTTTAAGAAATTTCTTTAAGCGTGCACATTTTGCCTACCGAATCACCAACAGGACAGAAACAAAATACCATTAGCTAAAGTTACAGAGGGAACTAGATTCTATATTGCACTTTATTGGTAAGTCCTTCTATTTGTTATTTATCAACAATGTTTCGAAGAAATCATTCTTGTTAGGACTGATTCTATTGCAGTTATTCATATCCAAGTCTCAAATTTCAATATTTACCTATGAATTCTAATAATAATTCTCGTCTAAATTTGTAAATACCATGCGTAATTTCACCTTATTTTATAATGTTCGTTTCTCTTATTACAAATACCTTGACTTACATTTGGACCCGGATAACTGGCGAACCCTTTAGGGGTCCTTTCAAGGCAAAGAATGTCCATACATACGCTATCTCAATATTTCCATCTAATGATGTACATACTCACATACCAAATTTCATCACCATATTTTGACTTTTCTGTTTCCAAAGCAACAACAATTTTCACCAAGGAGTGAAAAAAAGACATTTTCTAGGTAAATAAGAATTCCGGGTGCATGCCCCCGGATCTCCCTAGAGTGTCCCTGTGGCTGGACCTCCCTAGAGTGCCCGGCTTAAATTTGTTTCTGGCTACGCCACTGTGTATACATGTATATACTTGTGTAACTCATTGGTTTAATTATGACACTGTCATTATCAACAACATCATTGTTCAGTAATATGATAGAAAATTTATGAACTTTAACACGTATTTTGCATGATAAAGGAGATATAAAATGCTGAATTGATTATTAGATTTATTTATCTTATATGTTCACAGATGTGCGGGCGCGAGCGTGATAGAAATCACTTCGGTTCTGTTTTTAGGAAGGAAAACCCCGGAATTCCGTAGCAACGCCATCTTAAAATATCTTCTAGATTAAGAATTTTCTTAGCTAAAATATTTCTTAAGTGCGTTCATAAATATCACTTATCTTAAGATAAAATTATTTCTTAGCTTAGCTAATTTTGACCGAGTTTAAGAAAATAATTAAGATGCTTTATAAATACGGGCCCAGGTCTACAGCTTATCATTCGTATTTTTTTCTATTTTGTGATGGAAATAAATATCTGCAACAGCTATTGAAGGTTGTAATGGATTTGGAAGTAATTTCATTTATAATCATAGACCTACAAGACGTGCGACATAGTGCAAAATTTCCGGTTACTCGATCGACCCTAATTAATTTTATCCCGCGACCGTAGATATTTTCATGATTTTATCCGAGGAATGGAAAATCCTCTTTCTAATTTTTAAAAATGTATTGTAAGCTAATGATTTTATATGCAGAATAGAATCAAATTACTATTTGACTGCATACAATAACAAAATTATTACTAGGATTTTTGAATTTTGTCTTTTTTCATAATATTCGCATTTGCAAAATTAATTTTACTGATGAAACAAATTAATGTCAATATCATATGTTTCTGTACATTTTAACGACGTACATAATAGTGGGGACATGCTCAAGTCTTATCAGATATCCATAAGTTATACAGTGAAATATTGATTTTTGGATCAATTAAGATAACAGATTTTATCTGTTACGCGTGACTGACTTTATTACTTTATGACCCCTAATAAAGTCAGCATAACGCAAGCAAGGAGGGTAACAATAGGTAGACTGTATATAAACCCCTGAATTGTAGTTGTTTCCCTTGAAAATTGATCGGATACTCGATAAGGCCATGTCCGCCAAAGTTGGACATGTTTTCATCCAAGTTTCACATATTGATTATTACCAAATGTAGTATACCCAGTGTGGACAACCCACGTGACTTTTGTCATTCTAAATTGATATTGCGGGAAGCATTTTTTGCCGATAAGAAGAATAAAACAAGCTGTAAGTATTTATTCCAAAGTCGATATTCACGTAACATAGCGTATGCTAAGCGTAAAAATGTGTATGTTCCATATATTGTTTTCATTTCTTTGTATTATGTACGGTTTTCTGTAAAAAACCTCAAAACTATTGTTTAAACGTTGGTTATTGCGGGAAGTCAGTGCATTTTTCAATAAATTATACGGGTTTTCAGCCATTTAACGCCAAGAACATATAAACCGGGAGTTCCACACATTAAATTGCTATTATTTATGAAATGTCAAGCATTTTCAAGCCTTTAATCAGGCAGCAATTCTTAAAATTGTATTCATGCTATTGCGGGAAGCTGATTTTGTAATGCTCTTGCGGGAAGTCATTTTAAACTGATCTTACATATCGCGTGTAACAGGTAAATAAGAAGAAATTGTTTATCAAAAATCGCTCCGTACCAATAATTAAAATGATTCTGGATGTAGAATACAGTACTTAACAGGAAAAATTGTAACAAAACGTTATCGGTAGACGAATTACAAGACGCATATTGGTTTATACTTTCGTATGAAGTTCCTTTTTCATAAAGAATATTGTCTGTATGTTTTAATCAATCCTCCATTAAGGAGAGTATAAAATATTTACATGATATGAGTAATACACATTATAATGACAATCATGAGTATTTGACAAATGAATCAACCCTAAAGGCTAACGAATTCCCCACAAATCTGAGCACTATCATACAACCACATTGAACTTCAAAAAGCCACACAACAACTTATCTAGGCAATACCTTCATTGTACGGCGACGGAATTGACACGTTTCTAGTAATTTATAGGTGATTGACATTGACGAGACGACAACGATATTAAACAGCTACTAGCATTCGGTTAATGTCACGTGATCATTGAGACTATTAGCGAGTCCGATTAACAACTTGAATAATACACAGTCTGTATGTACACATGAACCCCACTTAAAAGTAGTTTTGCTTCATCCTCAGTAATATAACACAATGCTTGATAGTGTACTAAATTCAACGCCATGTTTGTTTACTATAGTAGGATTGGATTCGGTTCGTTTATTGACAGATGGGCAGATTCATTCCCGTCATTGTTTATCGAGCTCGCTCCATTCTTAGACTATAAATAGTGACTGCGTCATCAAGCTAACACTAGTTGGTGTGAGTAACACGTGACCTCGCTCTATTTCTGTTTTGTTTATATCACGTGATGACCATTGCGGATATTTCGGGCACTATCAGTAATCTGCTTCGGTGCAAGAAGTTGCGATTTTGCATTGCCACTTAAAAATAAGCATTCCAGAGTGTACGGCGACTCCTGTCGCCGTACAATAAAAGTGGTTTCAGTTGACTGAGAATTTGACTCTGCCTGGTGCACTATAACGAGAACTAGTTTAGTATTTATATGGGCACTGTGACGACAGGGTTCGACATTAAGGCAGGTCCGAACGACAAGCAATAGCTTACTGGTCCAGTCTAATGCATCTTGCTATTTGGTAGTCCGAATGGTCGTGCTCTTGAAAATGCAGCCGAAACTCTTTATACCAAAGGACTTAGGAAAAATTGTTCGATCTAAATGAACTTCGATGTATAAATTATTAGAGAAATTCGCTGTGTTTATTACATTTTGGAGCGATCGTCGGTGTGTTGTAATAATCATTTAATCGTGTTATAAGATACGGAACACGGTATTTATACGTTTCGATGTATTTATTTTAGCAACATGTCGCAAATAAACAAAACATTATAAACATATTCACACAGACTAATTTTATAATCGCGAGCGTGGACACTGACTTGTTTACGCAATTGTCATTAATTAAATATCGATTTCGGAGCTCAATACAAAAAATGTCCGATCAGGTGAGAAATGATGACTTAATTGGTTCGACATAGACGGTCACTTTATGGTTCGATATAGATGGTCACTTTACAGTTGAAAATCTATGTTTGGGACCGTTATACCAGGTTTTTACGACAACGTACCCTCAGACAACGGAGTATATTATTTTTGGAGACTTTATTTAAATATTTTAAATGCATTCCAGCAGATATTGCAACGTCTGATACATCGAGGTGATAGTTTCCCCTGATTTTAATTTTTGGGTGGAAACAGGGACTACATATAGAGTACCTCGTGAACTGTAGAACCATATGACCAGATTCATGAGATTCATGAAACATCAACGGCTTGTATTTTTGATGGAGTAGATGATCACTTTAGTTTCGGGATCAGTTAAGTCAAAATAACAAATTCGTTTGATCTGAAACTTCAAAAATGTTACATAGGCCACATTCTAGTATTGAATTGCCGGATGCGATTTTGCGCCGTACAAACATTTAACTTGTGATTTACTTACCTGTCAACTATTAATAGGTTCAGTTATCACCTTTAGCCAATCAAATGGCCAGGATTAGTAAACTAGTAATAGACACTACACTATATTAAACTAATACTCATAAGTATAATTCGCATAGAAAACCCTAAGTTTGGTACAATTTAAATATTGGGACACTCCTTGAATTTTCTAAAGTAATCATTTCTAGTGGTTATAAACTTTGGGACAGTGTTTTTAAAAGTGTCTAAAAATGATATTGTATCATTTTGTTAGCGTAAATGTAACAAATAACTATGGTCTTAATGTTCTGTTTGTGAAACTGAATTACAATAATCTGTAACTGGAATAAATATATATGCTTTATTGTCGTCTTTCCATGTTATTCATTTATTTTTCAGTATTGATGTTATGAAATGTATTATAAATTTTTTTTTTTTGAAAGTTCATATTTATCTAATGTAAGATTTTGTAGTTTATCATTGTTAAGATAAAATAAATTGGCTGAATTTATATCAGGAATGAGGCCCAATATTTTGCGACAGACAATTGACAAATGGGCTCATTTTTCCAGAATAAAACTATTTTTTACTGGGCGAGTCTGATCGCATACTGATAAATAAGAAACATTTGTTTAAAGACTGATTGTATGTTATATCAAAGTATCACAGGCAGAAGTAACGGACCTGAGATGGTAAAATTGCAATAAATTCTACATAAAACAAAATAACTTAACCCATAATAACCTTAAATGAAAAATAAAATTGTCCTAAAATTCGACCCCATTCATGGCATTCAACTGGTATATATACTATAAGAAGCCGTATATCTCTTCGTTTCGGTGAATGAGCACCACTTTTACAAAATACAAAATTATAAAGCAATACGGACGAATTCTTCAATTCAAAGTTTGCAGCGGTTTCAGGTATATATTTTTGCACAAAATAAGACCAAAACTAAATTCCTGGACTAATCCGTTACTGAGAAATCGAACAAGAAACGCTAGAATTTGACCCGATTTCGTCTGATCGGAAAAAATGCGGCCACACCAAAATGGACTAATTTCACATACTAATGCAAGATTGTCAGTCGATCGTATGCGAAATTGACTAGTATGTCCTAAAAAGAACAATTAAATACATTAATACAGATACACATATTCTTACAGAAGACGCAAATATTCGGGAAATCGGGATTTAAACTTTTGAATAGAAATTTCTTTATCAAACACCGCCATGTCACTATAAAACCGACTATAAACAATATTAACCAATCAGAAATCACGTAACATTTATAATAGCTATATATGTATATATGGCGGTGTACGATAAAGAAATTTCTATTAATGTCCGTTACTTCTGCCTGAGCAAAGTATAAGTAAAGTATCTGCGGTGCACACGTATATGTTATGTTTAGTTTTTTGAATGTTAAAATTTGTTATACATGCATTGAACTGTAATGTGCACAGATTGCACCTCGCAAGTGCTTTCTAGCAATACGAATATCAAATAATAATTTGAAATGTGATTTGTTGTTAATTTAATGTTTTTTTAGTAGTAAGTACTTTACGTGACGTAAAGGGTACGCGTAAGGGAGTTATTAATATGCTACAAACGAGGCTACTTGTGCAAACAACGTGTCATGATCGTGCCGTCCATTCGTTTTTATTTACCTGTTACACGCTCGTATGTAATATCAGTTTAAAAATGCCTTCCCGCAAGAGCATTACAAAATCAGCTTCCCGCAATAGCATGAATACAATTTTAAGAATTGCTGCCTGATAAAAGGCTTGAAAATGCTTGACATTTCATAAATAATAGGAATATAATGTGTGGAACTCCCGGTTTATATGTTCTTGGCGTTAAATGGCTGAAAACCCGTATAATCTATTGAAAAATGCACTGACTTCCCGCAATAACCAACGTTTAAACAATAGTTTTGAGGCAATTGGTGCGAATGTTACAGAAAACCGTACATAATACAAAGAAATGAAAACAATATATGGAACATACACATTTTTACGCTTAGCATGCGCTATGTTACGTGAAAATCGACTTTGGAATAAAATACTTCCAGCTTGTTTTATTCTTCTTATCGGCAAAAAATGATTCCCGCAATATCAATTTAGAATGGCAAAAGTCACGTTGGTTGTCCACACTGATACCGTCATTTACCTTGCTTATATACATTTAATAATCTACTTGAATCCTTGTCATTTGGTACTTATATACAAACAATGTAGTTAGTTAGACAGTACATATATGTAGTCAGTCACTATATATAGACTAACATTCTTAGTCATTCAGTACATGTATAATTTTTTAGTTCCATTCCTAGTTAGTCAGTACTTATACGCTTAGACATTCAGTATATGTATAATTAGTTAGTTAGTTCCTTTCTAGTTTAGTCAGTACTGTTCTTATAGACTTAGTTATTCAGTACATACATATTCAGTAAGACAGTTTATAACTTACATATTTGGAAAGTTAGATTTTAAACATTTTGTAAGTCAGTAGGAATACACACTTAGTTAGTCAGTGCACGCTTTTGAGTTAGTTTCTTGGACTTAGTCAGTCAGTACACACTTAATATGTCATGGTCATCTGGGGTAAAAAAACTAGGTCACGAAGTCAAATCTTATGAAAACCTTGTTTACGCAGTAGATGTCATTGTTTTGATTGGATCTTCACCAAACCTTGTCAGAACGCTTGTTTTAATGATATGTAGGACAAGTTGGGTCATTTTAGGTTAAACATTTGGTCAGCTGGATCAAATCACTGGAAAACCTTCACACAGGTTCAAGACTAAACAATGATTGTCATGTGAGTGATATAGGGCCGTCTTGGCCCTCTTGTTTACAATAATGTGAAGTTTATTTTGATATATCTAACGCTGGAAATGTTCTGTTTGTAGCATGATGGAGAGAAGTTGAAAATCGCCCATTAATGAGATGTATTATCTGACTGATGCTGTGATGATATTATTTCCCATGATGCTCCTGTATCATTCATATGCTTACCTGAAGGTAAGTACTCTAGATAGTCCCAAACCTTGTTTCACAGACATATCTTGTCCAAGACAGGAGTTTTTCAACTTAAAATATTGCTGTTCAAAGTTTGTAAAAAGTGTCTTAAAACATCCTGTTCATTGTTTTGGTGATATATTGCCCACTGTGTATAAGATCAGTGACGGGAATTTATTTTTTGCATCATTTGTGGACCAAACACTGATACTGCCACCTGTGATATAAGACTAGTATATACACCAAACAGTAAGGTTAAAAACTGCTTACTTAACGAAGATAATTTCATTTTGTTTACCTTTGTTTGATTTAAAGGCTTATTTGACAACTATTGTCAATTTAGGGCCGCCCCAGAGAGAGGTGAGAAAATATAAAGGAGAACCTAGCGGTTGTATTTAAATATGCATTTTCAATAGTTTTCCCGTTTCTTTATCGTTCCTGATGAAAAGCTCCGATCCACGCCTCACCCTTTTCCCTGTGATTTTCTCGACACAGCACTCGGCTCAGTAGGTTGAATAAGCCACTGAAAAAGTGTCCTTGAAAAATTTAGAAGTTGGAGCCACGACCTTTAGATCAATAGTCCAGAACATTACTACTAGACCGTCAATCATCCCTTAAGATATGTCATTGAAACAGAAACCCTGATCTCGCCCAATCCTAACACGTAGTTGTGACGTATTCATCAAGGAAATAACCTATGAATGTTGTACTTAATGCTGCGAATCTGCTTAGCTTGACTATGATTGCTCTAGGCATACGGATCTTGAGTTAGTGAGTTTGAGTGCTGGACCTTAATTTTCCTGGGTACAAAATCTGGGTATAGAAATGTAGGCAATTTCATTCACTCAACTTATCAATTACAGTTTCTCATTATGTGGTTATATAGGTATCATGGAAAATAGAAACAGCCATCAATCAACGCTGAAAACATTTCAAGCAGAAGACTATATTTGGGAGATTTTGGCTAACCTGATTCTCAGAGATAAATGACAAGTCAGCAATATGTGACAATTAATGGCTTCAAGGTATGACTTAAATTAATCATTCTGTGTAATATATGACAAACTTGTTATTAATGGATGTATTAGGTATCAGTTTATACCATACATAGTACTTTTAGTTTATTTATTAACCAGTTATGTATATATGCACAGTGAAAGATTTCATATCTAACAAACGTCCCTGAACTAATAGCAAGTCACTTACCTAATTCAATCAGCACACACTCAAGTCAATCAGTACACTTTTAGTAACTCAGTATGTACACTCCGAGGGAATCAGTCGGTCTGTGCGTCCCTCCATAACCAAAACTTGTCTGACTGCAATAACTTATCAGCTCTTCAGATTTGGTTTGGGACGTTAGTCATCACATGTAGATGATCCCGCTTGGTTTTGATGTCAGTCAAGTTTACAGTGACCTTCGGCACAAAATCCTTGTCCGACAAATAACTAGAGAACGATATCATTTTAGGTCAGATTTGGTTGGAGGGTCACGTCATCAGATGTAGGTGACCCCTATTGATTTTAAGTTTAATAGGTCAAAGGTCAAGGTCCTACTGTCCAGTTGGCCTTTAGGGGGCATAAGTACTTGATAAACACTTATTTTTTTATACTTGTGTTCTTTTGAGTTTATTTTCAAATAGTTCATACTAGAAATTTTCTATTTACAGCATGTTTGAGAGAAATTATAAGAAATCACTCTCATTTATTAGACGTATCGTCTGTTTGATGCTGCGGTGATAATTGTCGTCCAATGATGGTATTTGCCTGCCTGATGGTATGTACTCTTGTACCAAGACCTATTTCACGAACATATTTTAGCTAAGATTATCTTTGTTAATTCACTTTACAATTATCTTTCAATTATGTTTTAAAAGCACCTGTTTAATTTTTAGGAAGAATAGTCTTAAATGGAAGTTTTCTAACTTATAAAATACCTTTCTCAGCATTCATTCAAAATTACTAATTTATTTTATAATTTATTTAACATTAGTTCTCCTGATCTTTTCTTATAATTACTTGTTTATAATATTGTTATACTTTTGCATAAGTCAATGTATTGTTTTTGTGAATATTGCATAATGTCATCACCATGCATGTAATGTTAATGTATATTATTGAGACTCACATCGAAGTTTGGTTTTACTCAAATGTGCAGCCTCTTGAAATAAAATCATTATTGTTATTATTATTATATGTGAATGTAAACTGGAATTTAATATTTGTAAGCGGACGGATCCTCGTAGAAGCAGATCCTTGGTTCAATTTGTGTGATAATGATATGTTGTTTTTATGCAATATTAATTAATCAGTTATTAAAAATGACAATCATTTTTTAGTATGTTAAGTTATAATAATTAAACTAGAGCTTAGTTACACTTAGTCAGTCCATTATCTAGATATGATATTATAAGCTTACTTATTTTTATTACATAGTCATACTATAATCTATAATCATATACATTTAACCAGTTACTTGCCCTATTAGGCCAGTTTGTTTCTGGTAACACGACCAACCCTAATTTTTTTCTGCAACTCTATAGACGTTTTATTAGACTCGAGTAACAGTGCATTTAGTTTCTCACTTTTTAACTTTTTACTTTATGCCTTTTACACGCTTTCAAGAGGCACAACGCCACAACTTTATCCTGTTTTTAATGAGCATGTAACCTGAAATAAACATGTTGTATGCCTAAATGTATACAATTATAAAGTCGGTCACTCACTAAGTGTACATGAGGTATTTTTTTTAAGTGATCGGCTAAGTATCTGTTATTTAAAGCTAGTTTCTTAATTAGTCATATACAACTATAGTCATTAATATATACAGTGTTACGTTCTGGGCGCAAAATGGATAAACTGACTATTAATCTTTTTAAGGTAGTAGACCCCTAGCTACTCCTGTACTTCTGATGTAACTGTATGCTCCATGCTACACTAACAAAACTAGTATTGCCCAATGGTCGTTATTTCTCTGATAGTTTAATACCTCAGATACTGTAATTTATTTTACAACACATTTTGAAATTTTTGAAACAGTTGTTGCCCTTGTTGAAAAGTAGAAAAACTTTAAAAAAAATTATATTGCGTTATGATCTATATTTTTCTTTATCAAATTAGATTGATACTGTGCTATTGTTTCTTTTTATCATGAGGTTTCATTGACGTTGATGTTCTTTATCTTTTGTTTGTAAAGTATGGGATACTAGCTCCCATAGACTTCAATGCAAATCTAAAGGGAAGATAGCTCAAAGGAATGTCATTGTTTTTTTTTAATCTCACGGTTAATCATTTTCTATCTTGCAAACCTATAAAAAATTTAAAGTACATGTACTTCCAAAATCTGTCTGCCCAATTTCGAGAAAAAACAACAACTGGGTTCTAAGATCCTAATACCATAAGACAACTGTTACTGTTGATACATTAATCATATATATTTTTTATATGCCATATGTTTATGCTGTATTTCTTGTCAAATATATCTTTATACATCTTAAGCATTTCTATGTAGCCTTATGCGAGGCCCACATTTACTGACATGTGAACTATATCTTTTTTTAGAAAACTATTTCTTGATAAGTAAATTGTTTATATTCCATATATCATATTTTAAGATATCATATTCCTGATATCCAAAAGTATAATTTCAAATAAGTGCTCGCCCTATGTTCTTATCCAATCATTGACAAGGATTTTAAAATTTTGGGCTTTTTAAAATAAATTTTAATAGAATGTAAAACAGACTTTCTATTTTCAAAAGCGACTTAGTCATGCACAGCACAAAGTGGCTAAGACTACATATTTGGGCGTTCTTTGTAAAAAGTTACAGTTAGACTCTAGCGCTCCTTTTAGCTTTCTTATTTACGAAGAACACGCAAATATATGCACTCTAACCAATACATGGAAAAGAAGATTTTTAAAAATGTTGTTTCCATGATAGAAAATAATTTATTGTGATTTTTTTGCAAAAACATTGATAATCCTTAGTGTTGCATTTTTTGGAATACAAAATCCTTCCCTGCTTTTATTGACTTTATTGTATTTCACTTTCTTAGTGATTGTTCTAAAATATGCTGTTTTTTATACAAAACCCTACTTGCTTTTATTCATTTATGCTGTTTACGATTGTTTGAAATGTACTTTTATGTTTGCCATTCAATTTCTTTAGTTTATTTGATTTTCTGATGCTGTTGACTTTTTTAATTATTCAATTTGTTATGTATTTGTTAGCGACTATTTAATTGATGGTATACATCCATTAGATTACAAGGCCGACTCTTTCACATTTTGTGTGTCCCCTTAATTTATGTGTTCATAGATAGATTTTATCTGAAATATTAGTAACATGTCCAACAGTTTTCAAATTTCAAAAACACAAGACTTAGTTAATTAACATTTCCAGTGTTATGGTTGTATCAAATGCATTTCTTTACAAATACAAGACTTGTGTAGTTATCCTACTTTAAAACATATATTGTAATTTACTTTTGAATTATATTAACATGCATTACTCTATAATAGCACACAATATCTTGGTAAATTGTTTGATACAAAAAAGAGATTATACACTGAAAAATTAAAAATAAATGAAAAATATTCGACAATCGATAGGGATAAAATGTTACCTTAGGGCTTTGTGTTTATATATACACTTAATATTAAATACATAACCAGTCACATACATTTGATATTTTACTTAACAAGTTATATTTTGTATAATACACTTAGTCTTTTACTCAACTAGTTATATACACTTAGTCATATACTTAAATATCATATTACATGTAGACATGTATTCAACTAGTTGTATACACTGAGTTAGTTACTTATGTAGTTATATAAACATAAATCAGTCACTGATCTTAGTTATATACACTTAGTCAGCCACTTATTTTAATCATATACACTTAGTCAGCCACTTATTTTAATTATATACACTTTGTCAGCCACTTATTTTAATTATATACACTTAGTCAGCCACTTATCTTAGTTATTTACCCTAAATTAGTCGTCCACTTATCAAAGTTACTAACACTAAGTCAGTCACTTATCTTAGTTGTATACGCTTACACAGTTATTTAGTCATTTATATATACTTGGTAAGTCACTAAAGTGGGTATATATACTTACACAACCATTTATCATAGTTATATACACTAAGTTAGCCACTTATCCTAGTTATATACACTTAAGTCAGCCACTTATCCTAGTTATATACACTATTAGACAGTCACTTATCTTAGTTATATACACTTAGTCAGTCACTTATCTTAGTTATTCACACTAAGTTAGCCACTTATCCTAGTTATATACACTATTAGACAGTTACTTATCTTAGTTATACACACTTAGTTAGCCACTTATCATAGTTATATACACTATTAGTCAGTCACTTATCATAGTTATATACACTTAGTCAGTCACTTATCATAGTTATATACACTATTAGACAGTCACTTGTCCTAGTTATATACACTATTAGACCGTCACTTATCATAGTTATACACACTATTAGTCAGTCACTTATCATAGTTATATACACTTAGTCAGTCACTTATCATAGTTATATACACTATTAGACAGTCACTTATCTTAGTTATATACACTATTAGACAGTCACTTATCATAGTTATGTACACTATTAGACAGTCACTTATCTTAGTTATATACACTATTAGACAGTCATTTTTCTTTGTTATACACACTATTAGACAGTCACTTATCCTAGTTATATACATTATTAGACAGTCACTTATCCTAGTTATATACACTATTAGACAGTCACTTATCTTAGTTATACACACTAAGTTAGCCACTTATCCTACTTCTATACACTTAGACAGTCACTTATCTTAGTTATACACACTAAGTTAGCCACTTATCCTAGTTATATACACTATTAGACAGTCACTTATCTTTGTTATACACACTTAGTTAGCCACTTATCCTAGTTATATACACTTAGTCAGTCACTTATCTTTGTTATACACACTAAGTTAGCCACTTATCCTAGTTATATACACTTAGTCAGTCACTTATCTTTGTTATACACACTAAGTTAGCCACTTATCCTAGTTATATACACTATTAGACAGTCACTTATCTTAGTTATACACACTAAGTTAGCCACTTATCCTAGTTATATACACTTAGTCAGTCACTTATCTTTGTTATACACACTTAGTTAGCCACTTATCCTAGTTATATACACTATTAGACAGTCACTTTTTTTAGTTATACACACTTAGTTAGCCACTTATCATAGTTATATACACTAAGTCAGTCACATGTCCTGGTTACATACACTAAGTTAGCCACTTATCTTAGTTATATACACTAAGTTAGCCACTTATCTTAGTTATATACACTAAGTTAGCCACTTATCCTAGTTATATACACTAAGTCGGTCACTTATCTTAGTTATATACACTAAGTTAGCCACTTATCCTAACTAAATACACTAAGTAAGCCACTTATCCTAGTTATATACACTAAGTCAGTCACATGTCCTGGTTACATACACTAAGTTAGCCACTTATCTTAGTTATATACACTAAGTTAGCCACTTATCTTAGTTATATACACTAAGTTAGCCACTTATCTTAGTTATATACACTAAGTTAGCCACTTATCCTAGTTATGTACACTAAGTAGGTCACTTATCTTAGTTATATACACTATTAGACAATCACTTATCATAGTTATACACACTAAGTTAGCCACTTATCCTAACTAAATACACTAAGTAAGCCACTTATCCTAGTTATATACACTAAGTCGGTCACTTATCTTAGTTATATACACTAAGTTAGCCACTTATCCTAACTAAATACACTAAGTCAGTCACTTATCCTAGTTATGTACACTAAGTCAGTCACTTATCTTAGTTATATACACTAAGTTAGCTACTTATCCTAACTAAATGCACTAAGTAAGCCACTTATCATAGTTATATACATTATTAGACAGTCACTTATCATAGTAATATACACTAAGTAAGCCACTTATCCTAGTTATATACACTAAGTCAGTCACTTATCTTAGTTATATACACTAAGTAAGCCACTTATCCTAGTTATATACACTAAGTCAGTCACTTATCCTGGTTATATACACTAAGTCAGTCACTTATCTTAGTTATATACACTAAGTTAGCCACTTATCCTAGTTATGTACACTAAGTAGGTCACTTATCTTAGTTATATACATTATTAGACATCACTTATCCTAGTTATATACACTATTAGACAGTAACTAAATACACTAAGTCAGTCACTTATCCTAGTTATGTACACTAAGTCAGTCACTTATCTTAGTTATATACACTAAGTTAGCTACTTATCCTAACTAAATGCACTAAGTAAGCCACTTATCATAGTTATATACATTATTAGACAGTCACTTATCATAGTAATATACACTAAGTAAGCCACTTATCCTAGTTATATACACTAAGTCAGTCACTTATCATAGTTATATACACTTAGTTAGCTACTTATCCTAACTAAATACACTAAGTAAGCCACTTATCATAGTTATATACATTATTAGACATCACTTATCCTAGTTATATACACTAAGTCAGTCACTTATCCTAGTTATATACACTAAGTCAGTCACTTATCCTGGTTATATACACTAAGTCAGTCACTTATCTTAGTTATATACACTAAGTTAGCCACTTATCCTAGTTATGTACACTAAGTAGGTCACTTATCTTAGTTATATACATTATTAGACATCACTTATCCTAGTTATATACACTATTAGACAGTAACTAAATACACTAAGTCAGTCACTTATCCTAGTTATGTACACTAAGTCAGTCACTTATCTTAGTTATATACACTAAGTTAGCTACTTATCCTAACTAAATGCACTAAGTAAGCCACTTATCATAGTTATATACATTATTAGACAGTCACTTATCATAGTAATATACACTAAGTAAGCCACTTATCCTAGTTATATACACTAAGTCAGTCACTTATCATAGTTATATACACTTAGTTAGCTACTTATCCTAACTAAATACACTAAGTAAGCCACTTATCATAGTTATATACATTATTAGACATCACTTATCCTAGTTATATACACTAAGTCAGTCACTTATCTTAGTTATATACACTAAGTAAGCCACTTATCCTAGTTATATACACTAAGTCAGTCACTTATCCTGGTTATATACACTAAGTCAGTCACTTATCTTAGTTATATACACTAAGTTAGCCACTTATCCTAGTTATGTACACTAAGTAGGTCACTTATCTTAGTTATATACATTATTAGACATCACTTATCCTAGTTATATACACTATTAGACAGTAACTAAATACACTAAGTCAGTCACTTATCCTAGTTATGTACACTAAGTCTGTCACTTATCCTAGTTATATACACTAAGTTAGCTACTTATCCTAACTAAATGCACTAAGTAAGCCACTTATCATAGTTATATACATTATTAGACAGTCACTTATCATAGTAATATACACTAAGTAAGCCACTTATCCTAGTTATATACACTAAGTCAGTCACTTATCATAGTTATATACACTTAGTTAGCTACTTATCCTAACTAAATACACTAAGTAAGCCACTTATCATAGTTATATACATTATTAGACATCACTTATCCTAGTTATATACACTAAGTCAGTCACTTATCTTAGTTATATACACTAAGTAAGCCACTTATCCTAGTTATATACACTAAGTCAGTCACTTATCCTGGTTATATACACTAAGTCAGTCACTTATCTTAGTTATATACACTAAGTTAGCCACTTATCCTAGTTATGTACACTAAGTAGGTCACTTATCTTAGTTATATACATTATTAGACATCACTTATCCTAGTTATATACACTATTAGACAGTAACTAAATACACTAAGTCAGTCACTTATCCTAGTTATGTACACTAAGTCAGTCACTTATCTTAGTTATATACACTAAGTTAGCTACTTATCCTAACTAAATGCACTAAGTAAGCCACTTATCATAGTTATATACATTATTAGACAGTCACTTATCATAGTAATATACACTAAGTAAGCCACTTATCCTAGTTATATACACTAAGTCAGTCACTTATCATAGTTATATACACTTAGTTAGCTACTTATCCTAACTAAATACACTAAGTAAGCCACTTATCATAGTTATATACATTATTAGACATCACTTATCCTAGTTATATACACTAAGTCAGTCACTTATCCTAGTTATATACACTAAGTCAGTCACTTATCCTGGTTATATACACTAAGTCAGTCACTTATCTTAGTTATATACACTAAGTTAGCCACTTATCCTAGTTATGTACACTAAGTAGGTCACTTATCTTAGTTATATACATTATTAGACATCACTTATCCTAGTTATATACACTATTAGACAGTAACTAAATACACTAAGTCAGTCACTTATCCTAGTTATGTACACTAAGTCAGTCACTTATCTTAGTTATATACACTAAGTTAGCTACTTATCCTAACTAAATGCACTAAGTAAGCCACTTATCATAGTTATATACATTATTAGACAGTCACTTATCATAGTAATATACACTAAGTAAGCCACTTATCCTAGTTATATACACTAAGTCAGTCACTTATCATAGTTATATACACTTAGTTAGCTACTTATCCTAACTAAATACACTAAGTAAGCCACTTATCATAGTTATATACATTATTAGACATCACTTATCCTAGTTATATACACTAAGTCAGTCACTTATCTTAGTTATATACACTAAGTAAGCCACTTATCCTAGTTATATACACTAAGTCAGTCACTTATCCTGGTTATATACACTAAGTCAGTCACTTATCTTAGTTATATACACTAAGTTAGCCACTTATCCTAGTTATGTACACTAAGTAGGTCACTTATCTTAGTTATATACATTATTAGACATCACTTATCCTAGTTATATACACTATTAGACAGTAACTAAATACACTAAGTCAGTCACTTATCCTAGTTATGTACACTAAGTCTGTCACTTATCCTAGTTATATACACTAAGTTAGCTACTTATCCTAACTAAATGCACTAAGTAAGCCACTTATCATAGTTATATACATTATTAGACAGTCACTTATCATAGTAATATACACTAAGTAAGCCACTTATCCTAGTTATATACACTAAGTCAGTCACTTATCATAGTTATATACACTTAGTTAGCTACTTATCCTAACTAAATACACTAAGTAAGCCACTTATCATAGTTATATACATTATTAGACATCACTTATCCTAGTTATATACACTAAGTCAGTCACTTATCTTAGTTATATACACTAAGTAAGCCACTTATCCTAGTTATATACACTAAGTCAGTCACTTATCCTGGTTATATACACTAAGTCAGTCACTTATCTTAGTTATATACACTAAGTTAGCCACTTATCCTAGTTATGTACACTAAGTAGGTCACTTATCTTAGTTATATACATTATTAGACATCACTTATCCTAGTTATATACACTATTAGACAGTAACTAAATACACTAAGTCAGTCACTTATCCTAGTTATGTACACTAAGTCTGTCACTTATCCTAGTTATATACACTAAGTTAGCTACTTATCCTAACTAAATGCACTAAGTAAGCCACTTATCATAGTTATATACATTATTAGACAGTCACTTATCATAGTAATATACACTAAGTAAGCCACTTATCCTAGTTATATACACTAAGTCAGTCACTTATCATAGTTATATACACTTAGTTAGCTACTTATCCTAACTAAATACACTAAGTAAGCCACTTATCATAGTTATATACATTATTAGACATCACTTATCCTAACTAAATACACTAAGTCAGTCACTTATCCTAGTTATGTGCACTAAGTCAGTCACTTATCTTAGTTATATACACTAAGTTAGCTACTTATCCTAACTAAATACACTAAGTAAGCCACTTATCTTAGTTATATACACTATTAGACAGTAACTAAGTACACTAAGTCAGTCACTTATCCTAGTTATGTACACTAAGTCAGTCACTTATCTTAGTTATACACACTAAGTTAGCCACTTATCCTATTTATATACACTATTAGACAGTCACTTATCTTAGTTATATACACTAAGTAAGCCACTTATCCTAGTCATATACACTATTAGACAGTCACTTATCTTAGTTATATACACTAAGTAAGCCACTTATCCTAGTTATATACACTATTAAACAGCCACTTATCTTAGTTATATACACTAAGTTAGCCACTTATCCTAGTTATATACACTATTAGACAGTCACTTATCTTAGTTATATACACTAAGTTAGCCACTTATCCTATTTATAAACACTATTAGACAGTCACTTATCCTAGTTATATACACTATTAGACAGTCACTTATCTTAGTTATATACACTAAGTAAGCCACTTATCCTAGTTATATACACTATTAGACAGTCACTTATCTTAGTTATATACACTATTAGACAGTCACTTATCATAGTTATATACACTCAGTCAGTCACTTATCCTAGTTATAAACACTAAGTAAGCCACTTATCCTAGTTATATACACTATTAGACAGTCACTTATCATAGTTATATACACTAAGTAAGCCGCTTATCCTAGTTATATACACTAAGTAAGCCACTTATCCAAGTTAGATACACTATTAGACAGTCACTTATCTTAGTTATATACACTAAGTAAGCCACTTATCTTAGTTATATACACTATTAGACAGCCACTTATCTAAGTTATATACACTAAGTCAGTCACTTATCTTAGTTAGTCACTTATCTTAGTTATATACACTAAGTCAGACACTTATCTTAGTTAGTCACTTATCTTAGTTATATACACTAAGTCAGACACTTATCCTGGTTATACACACTTATAGTCACTTATCAAATTATACACACTTTTATTTATCATTATGTACACCATGTCAGCCACTTATCTGATGCTATACACTAAGTCAGGCACTTACCTATTGTATACACTCAGTTGATAACTGACCTGCTATGTCTATAAGACTTACTTAGATACATACAATAATTTATCCAGTCATATGCAAGTTATATATACATGTACTTAGCAAGCCAAAATGGTTATGTGAATTAAGAAAATTTTATGGTGTGAAGATTGTACTTTTTATTCCTGATGCCATTCACTTTGAATTTTCTGATGATGTTTACTTTGACTTTTTCAATTGTGTTCATATGTCATACCTTTTGTATAATTTAGGAACAAGATATTGAAAATGAGATTACAAGGCCGACTCTTACACATTTTATGTGAAGTGTATGCACTTATGAAAATTTTGCCGTGATTCTGGGCATTTTTTCTTTTTTTTTTAATATTCATTTCTTTCCTTATACTTACTCATGCTTTTGTTTTTTTATTCACTTGTTTAATCATTCAAATGCTTTGCTTATTTCACTTTTGAATTGTTGACTTCATTGTATCTTGTTCTAACAATAATTATACTTTACTGATTTCAATCATACAAATACCTGTGACTAATAAAAATGCAAACTTTTTAAAACCATGGCTTGAAGTTTATTTCTACATGTAAATCAAACAATGAATATGACAAATTGGTGCTTTTTATAAGCAGTAATACAAAATGAGTCAATATTAGCAGAAACAGCCATGAATCCCCCAAATTGTTTCTTCAAGTAACCCTTAAACATGATTATTTTCTAGCCCCAGTAACTGGATATTATAACATGGTCAGAAAGGTCCTTTTTAAGGGTTACCTGATTGAGCCTTAGCTTTGTAATGCAGCAAACAATTATTCCGCAAGGAATTTGGATATATCTTTTAAAAAGTTGTTCTTCATAAACACAAGTATTTTCCAAAAATGTTTTCAATAAATTACAATTCACTTTGATATAATGGTGCTGCTACAGACAATGAGTTAAAATAGCTGTGATCTGTCACTATGACAATTTCATAAGAACCAGTTAAACGCATTTAGTAATCCACCACTTAGAAAAAGCCTGTTTCCCATAGTATACAATAGCAATATTTCATAAGCATACAACATCATCTCACAATCTTGAAGAGAAAATAATCAATACTTGATGTCTATGGTCCAGGTGATGATTCTCAAGACGATTACTTCTTGCTGAACAAAACCCAACACCATCTTGGAACTACAATATAATAATTGCAAAGACTTAGATGTCGTGCTAGAAAAAGACCAGGAAATAATATGATAAAACACCAATTACATGTACTAAGAAGTGAATGAAGCACTGAACAATTAGGGCTATAGTGCGATTTTATTAAACAGTCAAAGCTGCATAATTATAACTAATGGTTAGCTTCGGTGAGGTTAGATTACCTTCGTAAGTTATACGATAATTTTCGTTTTACCATTGAATAAACACATTGATTGGAACATTCCATAACGGTAAAATAAACGAAAACTATAGACTGTGGTACGAAGCTAAAAATAATCGCATCCAACAACCGTGTAATTATTCAGCTTTGACAGTTTAATAAAATCGAACTATACATATATACAAATATGTAGTAATGTTTATGTGAATAATGTTTTATATTATGTAGTTGTGTATGTAATGTTTATAAGACTTTACAGATATACTCAAAATTGTATAAAGATCACCTATTAAATGCTTGAATAATCCGTATAATTATTATATAGAAGTATATTATACAGAATATAAACTTCAATGGACACCAATACATAGTTCCCACATCTACAATATTTACCTCCCTTGGCATCTTTGTTGGCAAATTCAACAAGCATTGATAGAAGATATTTATATTTTAATTTTGATAATTCTAAATATAAGAAATTCATTTGTGACAACTACATTTTCTTAAACCTGATATGCGTATGGCCTTAACAACTTCATGATTAAATTATCTTTTATAAAATAAGTTGTTTATTAACCAATTTTCTGATTATTTCTATTAAGCGCATAAGAAATTTGCCAACTAAGATGGCCGCCAAGGGAGGTAAATATTGTAGATGTGGGAACTATGTATAGCTTCATTTTTTTGCTCGGGCAAATAATGATTGAATGAGCAAATTTTTAATCATATTTAATCAACAGTGACTGTATATGTGTTTTTCAGACTGTGCTTATTAACTACATGTCAATTATACGTGTGGTCAACTATGTGTGTTTGTCAGACTATATATAATTTATGTCCATTATGTGTTTTTCAACTTGATTTTTGTTTTTCAAATTGTGTGCTAAGCTGTCAGGTTGTGAACTTTTCAGATAGCTTGAGTGTATCAAACTAAGTGTATTTGTCATACTGTATGTTTTTAGACTATATTTATATTTGTCAGACATTGTGAATTTGTCAGATAATGTATTTTTGACAAACTCATTTGTCTGTCTTTGACAATCATATATATGTCTGTGACAACTATACGTTTATTTTTGTTGGACATTGTGTGTTAATTTATTAGACTATATGTGTGTTTGTCAGACAATATGTGTGTTTGTCAGAAAATATGTGTTTGTCAGTCTATATGTGTGTTTGTCAGTCAGACTATATGTGTGTTTGTCAGTCAGACTATTTGTGTATTTGTCACAGTCAGACAATACGTGTGTTTGTCAGACTATATATGTGTTTGTCAGTCAGTCTATATGTGTGTTTGTCAGTCAGATTATATGTGTGTTTGTCAGTCAGACTTTATGTGTGTTTGTCAGTCAGACTATATGTGTGTTTGTCAGTCAGACTATATGTGTGTTTGTCAGTCAGACTATATATGTGTTTGTCAGTCAGATTAAATACGTGTTTGTCAGTCAGACTATATGTGTGTTTGTCAGTCAGACTATATATGCGTTTTTGTCAGTCAGAAAATATGAGTTTGTCAATCTATATGTTTTTTTGTCAGTCTATATGTGTGTTTGTCAGTCAGATTATATTTTTGTTTATCAGTCAGACTATATGTGTGTTTGTAAGTCAGACTATATGAGTGTTTGTCAGTCAGACTATATGTATGTTTGTCAGTCAAACTATAGTTGTGTTTGTCAGTCAGACTATATGTGTGTGTTGTCAGACTATATATGTGTTTGTCAGTCAGACTATCTATGTGTTTGTCAGTCAGTCTATATGTGTGTTTGTCAGTCAGACTATATGTGTGTTTGTCAGTCAGACTATATGTGTGTTTGAAAGTCAGACTATATGAGTGTTTGTCAGTCAGACTATATGTGTGTTTGTCAGTCTGACAATATGTGTGTATGTCAGACTATATATGTGTTTGTCAGTCATACTATCTTTATGTTTGTCAGTCAGTCTATATGTGTGTTTGTCAGTCAGATTATATGTTTGTTTGTCAGCCAAACTATAAGTGTGTTTGTCAGTCAGACTATCTTTATGTTTGTCAGTCAGTCTATATGTGTTTTTGTCAGTCAGACTATATGTGCATTTGTCAGAATACTTGTGTGTAAAATCAAACTTTATACATACCATAGATTAATATTTACAGCTACTGATTTCAGTTGCCATCTAGTGTTACAGTTTCCACTTAGTACATTTCAGTTTGAAGTCCATTGGACCTTTTCCTGCTCTCAATTCTGTAATGGAATAAGTACTTTTACATGCATATTGTAAATTTGTCTACATAGTAATTACATTCAGTGTTCCAAGTCTGTTATTTTACAAACTTTCTGTGGCCTCTGTTTCCACATCCCATGACATATAACTTTAAATACATTTTACTTTAAAATAATTTTAAAGAGCTACTTCTGTTGGCTTCCGGCCTTAAAGTTTGATTGTCAAACAAAACAAACCAGTATCATGAGGCTTGAATATTTTCAACATTTAGCAACACTGTCTCGGATGTCAGGCTTAACGTCAGAAATAATCATGGCTTCTGGCACAAATTTACTATAAGAATAATATTGTTCCAGGCCTCAGAAAGGATTTTGAAAAATATCTTATGATGGTTTATATAGTTCAAATACTGTCATTACCAGGATTCGTACAGCCAGACTGGCAAAACATTGAAGGAGTTTCCTAAGATATTTATCCAATTATCAAGCGCTATCATCAGCAGTATCATAGACAAGAACGGAATCCTTGAAAATCTTCAAAAATTCAAGGAGTTTTCATCCAATAGCCTATAATTCAAGGAGTTTTTAAGTCCATACGAACCCTATGTCAGATAGTTATGCCCAGATAGATATTAATCATAAACATATTGTTGACTGTATTATGTCATCCAAAGTAAAACTCGCCAAATTTCAGATCATAAGGTATTATGATTTACTTACCATCAAGGTCATACGAATTTCTTGAATTCTCCTGTTGGTTTTTCTTTATGGTTTACCTGGAATAATGATAAATAAAAAATGAAAAAGCAATATATTTTATAAAAATTAAAAGACGATTGCAACAGCTTGCTGTAAGCAGACAATTCAAATTCAATGGCTATCTGCTCAAAGATCAGAGACTCCCGATTTTCTTCGCTTAAGATGTTTCTGTTATCATATGCTATGACCATGCAAAGTTGAAATAAATTCTACTGAACAGTTTTCATTCTGCCTATATGTCTATGAGAAAACTGCGACAAACTACAGCAATCGTCTTTGTAAGGTGTTACTTTTTTGAACATATGAAATCCTTGATAAATCTAGAATTCGAAAACCAGTCAACAAACTATCACCTCATTGGTCAATGTGTGCATCCAGGTCACGTGATACTCACATCAACTAGTGTTAGCTTGATGACGCAGTCGCTATTTATAGACTGTTTATTGGTTGCTATAGTGACGCCTCCTAATTATTGTAGAGCAGCATACCAAGACTGATTTCCAAATCGTTTTTGTATTAAAGCTTAATTGTATCTTATTGCATGATAATTCCATTAAAGGACCAACAATGTTATAGCTCATAAAGACGGAATACAGATAGACTCACCTAAATTTGTCAGGGTTGATATTGTTTAACTATTTTACAAATTTTACATTCATTCACAAAGGCAATAGTATTAACAGACGATAGTCCAGCTTTCCAAAGTCATCACTCGCTCGGCGCGCCAAATGAGTTTTATGCGGGCCTAAGTACTATCATCATCCGCCATGCAGTTGTTAAACTATTGTGCCCATTCCAGTACAAGTCTAATTAATTTAGTTTCCATGAGTACTTTTAGTACTTTGATTTAGGAATACACATACCTTACAATAAAACATTTCCCACATAAATATTTGGTCTTCAGTAAACATATCATCTAGTTCTTTTATCTTCATGAAGGTATAATGGAAGTCTTCGTCATTAAGAATTAGGTTGTTTTGTTGCCATGGGTTATGGTGAAGGTAGAGGTCCACTTAATGCTGAACATGCGTCTTCACTTCACAGCCATCTTCATAGTTTGTTCCACAATCATAGGATAGTACTGTAAATTAAGCAAACGTCAAATTGTAATCTTTAAGGCACACAGTAGATGTCATATGAGTTGGTTATCACCATGTACATAGTCAATAGTATAAATTCATACTAATATAAATGACAACAATTACCATACAACGATATAATGTCATTCGTGGTGGATCGGTTATTGAGAACTGACTGTTTATTCAATTGTGTTTTATGTTGTCAAACTGTCGATATTGTGATGAAAATTTCAATCTGATCCCATGATTTTTTTCATAAATGAGGAAAATCACATTTTCATAAACAGAACATAAAGACAATACCCCATGCTTTTAAAAAGGAAAGTTTGAGCCTGCCTTTGTGTTTCATAAAGAGACGTTGATTGCTCCAATTGAAAATGTCGACATAAGTCACCTTATGATATTTTGTATCTCAGTTGAGAGCTCTACCCCACAAATATAGGGGACTTAGTAAGCACTTTGCACGGATATAGTGTGTATACAGTGTTTATGGCACCACGGACCAAAAATACATTTATCGTACACATATAATATGCATATCCATTTATATGATAAATGTTTTTGGTCCGTGTTACCATTTTAGGTCTTAATAAATATTTTACACTATCCCTGTAATGCGCAGTATATGTATATCATGTGATAAATGTGTTTTTCGTCCATGTAACGTGCTAGCCCACTCTGCTCACAAAACCTTAATATATTTCCAGTGGTCATGTCCATTTCAGTAATTAATCGTTAACAGACGACTAAACCTAAAGATATTTCTACTGGCCATGTACATTTCAGTAATTTATCGTTAACAGACGACAAAACCTAAAGATATTTCCAGTGGTCTTGTACATTTCAGTAATTTATCGTTAACGGACGACAAAACCTAAAGATATTTTCAGTGGTCATGTACATTTCAGTAATCTATCGTTAACAGACGCCTCAAAAGACAAAAAAAAAATACTAGTACAAACATTGCTCAGCGGTGGAAACAATTTTGTTAGATACACCCTTATCTATAGTCATATTTACGAATAGGACCAGTCGCTAGAGTTCATACTCTCAGGTAGGCATGTGAACATTGCAGAAGCATCATGGGAAGACACTTTTATTGCCGCATCACACAAATGAGAAGTATATAATCATTATAATGCCATTTCCATCTATTTCTCAAGCAACAAAACAATACATTTCAGTCTTATGTTTTATGAAAATTGACATTCATGTGGAGAAATTGACCATTGCATGCAGAGAACAAGGTTAGCATTGAAAAAGAATTCAGAAAATGCACTCCCTGGTATATGACTAAAATTCTCTTGAAACCAGTGTACAACCAAAAATATTATTAACAAATCATTAAGCATGCAGAGGGCGATACATTTTGGACTATGTAATTTTAAACACATACCTTAGATCAATGGTCAAGTATTCGATGTAAAACACAGGGTACAATTATTGAATTCAGAATCTAGTCATTCATATGCACCATTCCATTGAAATGTTCATTGTTTTATTACTGCCAACTATAGAAATAAAGAAAACATATAATTAGCCATTGTCATATAAGGCGATTTTAAAAATCAAAACAATAGATGTTCAGTTCGCAGATGATAGATTGAAACAAGACACAACATTAATGCATACCCTCCAAGTGGCATGCTTGGCTTTAACTGAGGTCAATGTGTAAAGTAGAAGCATAGTTTAAAAGATATGTAGTTGCCTCCTATGTTCCATGTAAGAAAATTAACCAAGTCCAATAACTGTGACAGAAATATGTATTAAAAAACAAAATCAATATACTAGTAGTTATGTTTGAATATGGTGCTGGACGAAATTGTTTAACACGAAACAGCCTTTGATACAAGACAAAAGGGTATACAAGTAACTTAGTTAATGCACAGGAGATTGAAATTATGACTCAGAATAAAGTTAAGATATAGCCTCGCACTATTAAGCTACATATAATGTGTATTATATATACATATGTGAGTGATTTGTTGTAGCAAGTAACGTATGGATAAAATTTAAATCTCCTGTGGTTAATGGAGGAATCACCCATTCAAATTCAGTACATTTAATTATGGTCTAGGTCAATTCAAGACTGGGTGGCAAAATGGGTTGATCATGAATGGTCCAAAGTAACAACTGTAAAATATCAGTAAGCACCAAATTTTGGTATAAAGCAACAACTGTAAATATCAGTAAGCACCCAATTTTGGTCTAAAGCAACAACTGTAAATATCAGTAAGCACCCAAGTTTGGTCCAAAGCAACAACTGTAAAACATCAGTAAGCACCGTATTTTGGTCCAAAGCAACAACTGTAAAATATCAGTATTAAAGCACCCAATTTTGGTCTATTAAACAAGAACTGTTAAATATCAGTAATCATCCAATCTTGGTCCAAAGCAACAACTGTAAAATATCAGTAAGCAATTTTGGTGCTAATTAACTAAGAAATAGCCCATTTAACATATTACAAGTCCTAATTTGGTCATGGCCAATTCAAGACTGCATAGTACGGGTTAATTTGGAATGTTCAAAGGCAACAACTGTATAAGTATCAAAGTTAACCTCGTACAATCAGACTAAAGGACAAACAAGTCAGCCACAATTTAAACTCTTCACTGAGACATTAATGTCGATATTTGATTGTTTAATCACAATACTGTCAGTAAAACATAGCAGAGATTAAAGAACCAGGCACAAAATATTCCCTATAACATTCAAATAACCGTCTGGGCCTCCTAATCTACACGCGTTGACGAAAAACATAAAGGTAAATATTGCAACATGCACCATTGATTGTATTAAAGTATTTAACCGATAGAAACTAGCCATACTAAATATTCATTATAAAAAACACAATCATGTAGCTCTAATATTAAAATGGCAATAACTTAAACATACTAATATCCGAAACAATGAAATTAAAGAAAATTAAAGAAATGATAATAAAGCAACAAACATTCATTTCAAGAAAAAAAATGCATTTTAATAAAATATTAAATTATAATAAAGTGCACATACCTTTGACTAAACAATAATTTCATTACTTTAAGGCATAAAATGACTTAATAATTAAACAGAGAAAATATCTACCTGCCATGTGTCTGTCAGCTAACAATCTGATAGAAAACTCGTTCTCCTAACAAACATGTGTTCACTTTTTCAAGAAGCACGAGAATTTCATGGTAAAAACAAGTTGGCATTTTGGGGTGATGGGACAGCTATGAACGTTCTAAACTAGATTTGCTGTGTAAACACATGGATCAACAATAAAAATACGGAACAACCCTAATAAAAAAGTAGATCTGTGTACGATTTCATGTATACTCAACAGAGAATGAAGAATGTGTTCAAGGTTTTATACCCAGTAGTTCTAATAGATTTTCATGATAGAAAATGATTCGTTTTCAAAAGAAAGACGATCCATTGAGTAACTGCCAGTATTTATTTGTATTATAGTCTATGGGAGTCATTTCAATGAAAACCCACTGTAAAAAGATACGAAAACATCATATCATTCTAATTAGATACAGAAAATAAAGATCCTCGCGCATTATTTCATTTGTTGTTTAACGGCCCATTCAATAACTATGATAATTTCAGAACCGCCCAGAGAGGGAGAGAAAGAGAGAGAGAGAGAGAGAGGGGAGACAAGATACAGGAGAATCAGGGGTTGTTACCCCTAGTCTTATTTCCTATAGTTTCTCCTCATTCTTTATAGTGCTCGGTGTACAACTTGATATATTTCTAAGACATCGATAAGGGGGGGAAATCAGACCACTTGAGAATTTGCTTGATGCAGTGTACATTCCCTTTGAATACTTATTCAGCAATAGTTGCAGATAATTTAATTGACTTTGTCAGTTTAAAAAAAATGAGCTCATATACAGAAGTCAAGGTTCTGCAAGATTTGGTGCTTGTCAGAAAAGAACGGTCACATTTATCGATGTATATTATTATAGTCGTCGTGGAACTTACGCAAATTACCACAGTGACTGTGCAAGCATGTTTTAGCCTTAATCACATATATTCCAAATTTGGTTCGTACGTTAGATACAAATATTCATTGTTGCACAATGAAAATTTCAAACAGTGAAACAAAAGCCTTCCAGAAATAATTCATTTGAATATTCATCAGGGTAACAGAGCATTACGTTTGATGTTTGCACACACCAAACAAAAAATCCTTTCATGCATACAGTATGCGCCTAGTTACATTTTAGATCAATTAGCATTAAACGTATCTTAAATCAACAGCTGCTAATTGGGGTAAAACGTATTCAATAACCGATGCTGGTTGTGATAAGCTTTAAGAGTTTGTTCACATGCATGGTAAATAATTGAAGAACTGTTTAAATAAATAACATGGGTTTATGATTTTTCGAAAGCTAACTGAATGTACTAGTTGCCTAGGTTGATACTTGCAAATAATGTATCGTCACCGGGTTTTATTCGATGTTTAGATTATAAATTAGATATTGAAACAATAGCTTTCTGTCAGAGTTTTTACATCAATATTTTGCCAAGAAAAGAAAATGTAAAAAACATCCATCAATTTGATTAATACATTCTTCTTCTTCTATAATAGATTATATCTATTTGGAGTGATCTGAGTTCACACTTGGAGGTATATGGCCCCATCATTCAAAGGTCGTTTATAGTATTGTTCACTGCAATACATGTATGTTGTATAGGACAGTTTTAGTAAACTTGGGTAAAGTGAAGAATCAGAATGAATGAGAATTTGTCTGAAGAAATAAGGATACATTGCAACATATCCAAAGCAGCAGCCTTTGAAAGACGCGAAATTATGTTGCTGTTGAGAGGTTTTTGCTCTAGAGAAGTTAAATTAATATTTAAATTGTACAGTGGAAAACATCACACTGTTGTTGAAGGGAGGTTGTTACTCAATAGAGTGCCACTCTGGAGAGGTTGCACTGTGCAGCAAAATACACACTTGAAACACCATGGTTGATTCCATACCTCAATTGTACATTGTTGATCAATGTATGTCGAACAGAGCGAAATATGGTTATTATGAAGACATTATTCAGGACCACGGTAGTAACTCTCTTTAACTATATTCAGCTGTATCATGACTCGTGTGGCAATATTTAGAGGCGATTATATTAACTGAAAATAATGGCGACAAATATACCTGTACTTAAAATTGCATTTTTTATAAGCAATTTGTAGTTTGAAATGCACTAAGCTGTTCTTAAGTCAACTTCAATGATTTGTTAAAGAATATAGGAAAATATGCATCATGAATCATAGGTCTACTTCATAGATTGTTTTAAGGGGAGGAAAATCCGAACTGAATTACTTCATGAAAACGAAAGAACGTGTATATGCCGCGTTACTGTAACAATCATTGTAACTTATACCCCTGTAACAATATTTGTAAAATTATCCAAAGTGCCGTGAGATGCCAAGAAAAATCTGATATTTTTCGTGAAAATGGAGTCGTCACGGCGTCCTAGGTAACGGGGACCAATGCGTTGCTACGGACATGGTGCTCTTTCGCGTTCCTATGGAATTCTTGTTTGCGATTGTCTGTCTTGTTGGCGATGTTGTCCGCCCTGACTTAAACTAATTGGAATGCATGTACGTTCAAAGTTATTAGAATCATTGGCCCACCAATGACAGATAACTCCTGTTTAATCATTTGGCCAAATCACTCTCAGACAAGTAGCTTATATTCGTTCTTTGTTGACACTTTTTACATCGTCATTTTTATCAAAGTGTATGCGAGCTATTTTCCATTAACAGCTCTACAATTTAAAGAATGCCTATCACCGAATAGAGCTCAAAGCCAGCGTAAACGATAAACGACAATCATTCCACACATAACTGAAACATTAAATCGTTGTGATATTGCGGTGGATAAGATATTGAACTTCAATTGCCCTGTATTACGTTCGTTCTAAGATCATGTTTTTTTTACCTTTGTTCATTTCTAAAGGTGTGTTTTAGTTTAATATTAGAATTATTGTATCTATGGCTCATCAATGCAGAGCAATGTATGCTATAAAACAATATTGTCATGGAAACGGACCCATTTTATCGAGACCCACACAACTAATGCAGTGATGACGTCAATAACAACTTCTCGATGTTGAGTCGCTAGCCAACCGTAGCTGATATTATGGCTTTTAGTGTTTAATTGTTTATGATCGATGTTAATTACCGAGTTAGGAGTGGAATAATGATAATATACCTCATATTACACGCGTACCCGACGAGTACAATGTTAAATGATAATCAATGATACTCCTATAGCAACTGTGGCATATCACATTTCCACTAAAACACTAGGTGCCACCATGTTTACAACATTGATAGCATAATCGTATTAGACTATTGCAAACATCACGCGTGTTGACAAGTCCTTTTCTGCTATGGAATGAAATAGTATACAGTAGAGAACACCATTGAACTATTGTCCTACCATTTCGTGACATTCGTGACGCAGACGCCCATAAACAATACGCATATCACCAGGCTATCGTCTGCAACAAAAGAAACCGAGAAGAAAATAACACAGAATAAACAGGGAATTATTTTCTGATATAACAAATACATCATGTATAATACAGATAGTACATCGTATTTGTAAAATAGTGTTCGTTTCGCGTGGGTTGCCATTCACCATGCCATCCTTAAAATCATGGTTTGCGGTTACATGACACAAATATAAACACTGGGTAGATAGGTAGGCATTTTCCTGTTAACATTACATTACTGGAAACGAAAGTTGGAACTAGAGCTATCACTAAAGGTGATGAATACCCCAAGATGCCGCCTTGACAGTCATTGTTACATTTTAACACCTGCACATAGTTGCTGCATGAGAAATAGCCCGGACAATTTCTATTTTTCTTTACATCATATAAAAAGGAACAAATGGCTCTAGCTCATTAAAAATCTAAGTGGACAAAAACTAGGCTTGTTCATCACTTCTGGGAACTTTCATTGAATTCCGATAAGAACGACTGACCGATCGATAATCGTGAACCCTATATAGCCCCCATTTATTTAATATATATGGGTAAAGTAAGGAACTCATTTTTTGGGGGGTCAAAATCGCGAAAAAATAGCTTGAATTTCATTTTCAGACATACATGACATGTAAAGTGTATATATTGATAATAAAGAATCAGAGTGAAGAAAAGAATTTGAGATAGGAGATAAATCTCAAGATTTTAAACTTCGTACCCATTCTTATATATATATATATTTTTGTATTACCTTAAGTACCTGTACAGTCAAGCCTGTGAGAGCGGTCATTTACGAATAAAGGCCATCCTGTGAATAAAGGCCATTTTTTTAATAATCGTCATTGATTATTTAGAACAAAATGACCTCCAAATAAAGACCACCTGTCAATTAAGGCCATATGATGTCTTTCCCAAGGGTGGCCTTTGTTTACAACTAGACTGTACATGTAGATATAAACTAAGAGAATCATAAGCTGTCACTTTCCCATTAAACCAAACATCAACAGAAAGAGTGAGATTTATCTGTGCTTTCAATAAAATATTGATGTCCGTGAAACAAAAAGAGTAAATCGAGAATCACACAGCTCAATTCCTGTTGTAACAAAACCACTTCCATACCATTAGATCTTACACTAGAGGTTCCTATCGTGATATACAACAATGATACTGCATCTGTTTGTGAACTGATAATGGAACAACTATTTTCCATGTACGGTTTTGTAAATTACATTAAGATTAAGAATAGAAATGTGTCTGGAGGACACGAATGCTGAGAGCTTAGTCACAAAGGGGCCATAACTGTGAAAATGTTGGGATTTTAACGGAAATCGAATTTGACTTGTATTTTATTATGATACACCTTCAGGTAAAATATAAAACCAGTTCATGAAATATTTCTCTAACTATCGCTTTGAATGGTATAAACGGACACACGGACGGACGGACGGGGGGTAACACTCACATGTATGTCCTTCTACCATTTCGAATGGCGGGGTCATAAAAAAACAGTGAGTGTCGTTCTTAGGTTACTTTTTCGCCGACGCTTATGTTTTATTGTCAAAATCTAAAGTACGAATATGATTAAGGACGAATCGTGCCAGGTAATCTCACAAAAGGTGTTTGCAAAGAGAAAACCAAAGTACTGAAAGTACTGTCGGGACGTGACTTCAAGTTTCCATACGAAGCAAAAAAGAGAAATAATTGTATGTACCATATCGTTCGTACCCAAGCAAATATTTTCTACATTTACAATAACGGACCTAGTTATCATTTATATAATAATGTAGGGCATATACATGTGTTTGACACTGAAGAAGGACATATGCTTTACTCGTCTCATAGCATTTAAAAAAAGAAATAAATCACTGGAAAGGTTAACAGCAAATAAAATAAAGACAATTAATTAACGAAATTTCATTTAGAACTCTTTGTAATACACAAACAAGTGAACAACACACAAATAACAGTAACTATTTACAGCAATATTTCTGATTTCATGTTAGACAATTGTCTTTCAGCCGCTTATCATCGTTAGAGTGGCTAAGTTGAATATTGTCCTTAACCTCTTAAAACATTACGGAAATGCTACCAATTGCCGTCAGAAGCATTACAATAGAAACATCGCATTGAAGAATTTCCCTATAAACTGAAATTGAAGAACGTTTTCTAAACATCATAGAACCAGAATGTAAACACGGAAAGACTGAGAAACGCCTTTTGTTTCATTAACAATTACGGTCAAAGGCATTATATGCCGATAAAACCAATAAACGTGTGAACTTCTAATTAACAATTAATAACTTTGTATAGGAGGAAGATGTCGGGTATTGTGGCACTCAATGCTCTTGTGCCTGTAATTGATGACCAATATTTCTTGGTGACTTTGATTTCCCAATAACTTAAGTATATGTCATACAAAATGTCGTTATTAATCATTAATGATGTTTTCATATTTTATACTCTACGGACTCGTTCTAGTCCTCATCAATTGTTTGTAATTGTCGACCAAATTCATCGTTGAAAATGTGATCGAAAAAATATCAGACGTTTGTCCCTTATTTCCAGGTTGATACTATTGCAGGGGGCGGGAGGAGAGGGGATTCTTACAATTAATCATAAACTGATTGATGTTTTATTACATGTAGTTAAAAAACCTGACATTCCGACATGTACGAGTATGCTATTTTACACAACATGTATTATGAATTATTCACGGCAACATGCATTTGAGGCAATTGTTCATATTTTTTTTTGTAACTCTGTGTAAACCAAAATGCTCTGATGTGGCAATACACAGATCACTGATATCATGATTGATCAATGGTTCAGTCGTTACAATCGTTGTCCACAACATACTACATTCAAACTAGATTAACTAATGTATACAGTCAGTCACGGTTATAGTGAACACGTCTATATAAGGATAAATCGGACACAGTGATATATTGTCCTGGAACACGATCTTCCTTTACTAGTATTTCGTTGCTATTGAATAATTTATTATGTGTAATATTATCATCAGGTAACTCGTCAGTTCCCTAGAATTCACTTAAGCCGTGTTCTATTATATACTAAATGAGAGGTTATATCATTATCCGTAATGTAACATTAAAGTTAAGCAATTGTGAATTTTGCTTTAGGTAAATACACTCGCGCTTACTAGTATTTAACAAATCGCTTTACTGAAAGCTATTATATTGACATTGCAAGCTGTGCTTATTGGTATGTCGTGATTTGCACGTAATTCATTAGACTCCTGAATCAATAGTCAACCAAAGATTATATGAAAATCAATATAACGCCAAGCATTATATTTTGTAGATTTTAACCAGCCCGCTAATGCGTTCCAAATGGCAATTTCATCCTTCGACTCTTTAGAATTTCTATTGGAAATATAAAAACCCGAGCTTTCCTGATCTGTGAACCGCATCGAAAACAATAAATGAATAACTACTGCGTAACAATTGATTAGTGATACATCAAGTCTTCATGTCAGACTTATTGAAAATGAATCCAATACAAGAACTGACAATGAACCTGATACAATAGCGTGTTACATATCCTCTGAGACAATTAAACCATTCTAGAACATCTACAAGTTTGTAAACAATCATTCATTTACATGTTTTAGACAGAAACACTCTGGATATGGCTTAAGTTTACTCCATAACAGACTTAGAACTATTGTGGTCAATGATGTCCGATATTTGATATTAATGTTCGCATCCATTGAGCAAACAATGCGGTAATATAATACATAGCTCAGTTGATTAGGACAATCTAGAGAAAGAAGAGCGAACATTGCGTGTTGAAAGCCATATATTATATCAACAGTGTGACATATATAACAGAAGATTTATGTTGGAAATTAGATTGGATACGTTAAGTAAATATGGAAGATGAAAACACGTACAGTGAATAAATAGTTTTAATGATTAAACAAAACTTAGTGTATTCAATACAGGAACTACATACAGTATAAAGGGTAGGTAGTGAAGAAATATAGGGAATTTATAAAGGAGCTTGTTTGGGGATATACATTTAGATATTGTGTTGCGATATGCGTTGATTGATTTTTCTATTTTTAAGTCTTTATTCAAATTAAAGTTTTGCGTACTTGCTATTAACATTGCGTAACTGTTCGACATCATATTTCAGTAATATTAACGAAATGACTTGACAGTTTTGTTGTTGTTGTTCAATTGATGGGAATTGATACCGTCTTGTGACAACTATTAGAAGTGGTGTAGTATTACTTGTTTGCGATTTGCAATCAATGCTAACATTGAAATGAACCGAACACCTCACTTTGAAGGTGCTAGGATTCATCTATATTTCTTTAAGACGTGTTGGAATATTATACTAGTATTAATAACATTTATTGTAGAAATTACACCAGAATTCTCTGTACAAACAAGTGGTAATCGTCAAATACGTATATACCTGCATATTCTAATGAATGGTTAATTGACAAAAAAAATTATTTTCCACTAGGTGAAATGTGATTTATTCCAATGGCTTATAGTTAGAGAACGAGTGAAGATAGACGACAATATTATATGCCGTGACTACTTCGAATGTATCGTTCTTAATCACAGTAGGCGTTTTTATACAACACTTATTAATTCATTCTTTTCAGAAAATCACCCACGTATTAAATGGCATTTTGCAACCTGAACCATAAGTGTTAAACATCATGAAGTATCTAATTCTACAAGCTCTATGCAAAACACTCGATGCTGATAATAAGAATGGAACGATGAATTCTTGGGATAATACCAGTCTTAACAATATTCTACATAACTGTGAATCAATGGATAGACTCAGTGAACCGTTATATCTAAACGTGGGTGGTCCTAAAACAGAAAAGGAGGATGAAGCGAACGCCGGGGCTGTTATGTACATTGTGGCAGTGCTTGTGTTTTATTCTGCCGGAATTGTGATAATGATTATAAAGTATTTACGCAGAGAAAAGCGTGAGTTAGAAGAAGAACGCATCTTGGAAGATTTCTTTCGTACAATGCCAGCATGCAAAAAGGAACGTGAACAAGATAATGTCAATCGTGTTGCTATACACGCGTTCCATGCTTTGACGTCATTCAATGAAGCTCAGTTCGATATCTCTAATGTTAATAACGAGTCTATTGTAACGTTTGTTGATACAATTAAAGAAGACGACGATGGTCTACAAACAGTACAACCTTATATAGATGCTAAACAAATTGAGAAGGTGAACGTTACTGAAATGTTGATTACAGATGTTTAAAATCATATACATTAATGCTTGTGATATTGAATTACTAATCATTCGATTGAAGGAGTTACCGTGTTGATGCAAATTCTCCCAAAGGAGTCAGATAGAATTGATGTTAGACACTCAATACAACTAAGCATTGATTAATAATGTCACGTGGATGTAAACATTAGGAATATCCTATGACTATTGTGACACATTCTTTTAGGAGCATGTATTTAACTTGTTGTTGTTGTAAACAGCAGTATACGCAGCAGTACAATAATACTCGAGTGGTAACTATCAGTCTGTAATCTACTGAATGAACATATGGGTTATGTTTTAAAATAAAAATACATTAATAAGTTTATAAGATTATGTCAGAACCACAACATAGCCGATTCACTGGGTCTAAAATAATTTTGTTATTGACCATCTGTTCATTACGATTGTCATCTTTGTTTCTACAAAAATATATTTACTGAAAAAGCTATATTTATATAAATAATGGTATTTTCAAAACGATTCGTAAAACTTGACCAAATTCATGACATTTTGTAATGCCCATGTAGGCAGACTCTTTATTGCGCTACTGTATACGAATGCATGAACTTGTGTGTTAAATTATGAATAAAATGGAATAGTGAGTTGTGAAGGGTCGTAGTTTTAATGGTTAGCTATAGGGATACCCATTATTCTTCAACGTTGGCAAAATAATTAATAATTCAAAGAAAACTAACGATTTAGCGCGCTGTATGATTTATTTCCAACAATTTATAAATAAATCGCAGAAGGAACAATTAAACTATAACGTGACGTTGAAAGCGTAAAACAAACATTACATGAAAGCGAGTATTTATCTCCCTGAAAATCTGATTATTTTGTCTGCAATATGTTTGGTGAAACAACACCACACTATGAGGCTATTCCCAAGGGCAGATCATTCACACACGATGTAGATTGTTTAGTTAAAATAATGGAAGTTATTGCTGATGTAATGTTGATAGGAAATCCATCGAGCACAAAGTTTCAATTGAAGATGGATACATTGATAAAGTTATAGTCGAGTATTTACAATACCATCTAAATGTTGAATTTCGTATACAGCTCATCGTCGGATACCCACGGTCGTTGCCTCCGCTCCGCCACGTATCTCCCGTGGGATTTTTCTTTACCGATTCGCCGTTTCGATAAATAACTAAAACCGTATTCTGATTGGATGCAGTACAATCTTGTAATGCGCCTAACAGCCAATCAGATCGCTCGTACTAAAACTATGTTCGTTTCACGTAAAACTTTTAATTGTAAACAAACAGAACGAACATTTTCTCGTGGGCGCAGCCATTTTCATCATAGACACTCGATTCCGTGATTTTTATACGTTTACAGACGTTCTTTTGCAATTTCACCCATCAAACAATGCAAATCTGTCGCAAGAAAAATCTTCAATTTTTCCCTTATTGTGTGTATGAAATACTCCAGGGTATAGATAGAAATCGAGCAGTGAGTCGTGACGAAAGGTCGAGGATTGTTCCATTCTTTGAAAGAGGGATAAGTAATACAATGACCAAGTACATTTATATGACCTTACGTTAAAATTGTGTAGACTACTGTTGTAAGTGGCATACGTACTTCTGAAATCGATGCACCGCCCTAGAAACATAATCAGACTGAATTGCGTTGGCATCCTTAATCTTGACACTATCTTTTAAGGCATACATTGCTCGTGAGTTCAGTACCTTTATGTTAAAAGGGTATATACTCGCAATCTAAATCAAATTCTGTTCTCAAAGCATGCAGACGATGTCATGCTACAACGAAGCAATTTATTAGATTCTGACAGTGCATGGCTCCAGTATAGATACTGCTAACGAAGGAGTAATTAAAATTGAAATTACATAAAATGAAATTGAATATTCAGTCAAAATGTTAAAGTTAAACTTTGCAATTATAACCAAATGCCAAAAAGCCAATTAAAAATGGAAAGAGAAAGCGTTCGAATGGGGTTCGAACCCATAACATCTTGCTAACAGACTGCATAAGTAAAACATTCCACGACTTTACCGATTGAGCTACGCTCTTTATCTCAGTTAAATCGTAAAACAACTATTTACCACCGAAATGTTCCGAAATGCCACTCACCCTACAGAATGGACTTAGCCGATCTTTGATCATTCACAGGTCGTTGTCGGACTATAGTGAACTCGCCATCTTTTCGATTGACGGTGGTGACGAAAATAAGCGTGGGTCCCGACTTTCCTTCTAATCTGGACGTGCTTTCCGGGAACCTTGCTTTCGTTGTAGTGTGACCCAACTTTAAACGTTTTGGCAGCTTTTAGAAGGAAAGCCGGGACCCACGCTTATTTTCGTCACTATACCGTCAAACGAAAAGATGGCGAGTTTACTACCTTGGTGTATTTTATACACACAATAAGGGAAAAATGAAGATTTTTCTTTCGACAGATTTGCATTGTTTGATGGGTGAAATTGCAAAAGAACGTATGTAAACGTATAAAAATCACGGAACCGAGTGCCTATGATTTTCATTTGCGTCTCCACGCCGGAGAGTATCGAAAATGTAAGCGTCGTTTCTATTGGTTAATGTATATTCTGTTCTATTCTATGAAAACGGCGAATCGGTAAAGAAAAATCCCACGGGAGATGTACGTAGCGGAGCACCGTGGGTATCCGACGATGTATACAGCTATACAAGGGAACGAACACAATCAAGGAAAGAAAGGAATGGTCTTAAAGCACGATTAGCCAGCAATTAGAATGATATCAACCTGTTAAGTCAATTAATGTTTGTCGGAATAGGGATTTAGTTCAGACGCAGACAGCTGTATCAAATATGAACCACAACCTTAGAATATATCTTGACGTCGGCTATACTATTCATATCGTACACATTTCTGTCTTTCTTTGGGTTTAAATGTTGCACCAACAGCTGAAGATATTTGACTACTTTTCCAAATTTTAGCTGTAACCGGAGACCCCAGGCGAACATCCGGGTAAAACCATCAAACTTCTGTAAGCTAGCTGGTCAGCTCATTCACTTGTGAAATTAGGTACCGGAAGGTGTTCGAACTTACATTGGTGGGGGTGATTGATTACTAGTTAGAGACTCAATCACGGAGAATCCCATTAGAGTTCAATACTTTAACCCATCAAATGTTCACAATCCAGTTTAGATCCCTTGTAACTTTGCTACGCACAAGCAAGGGGTTGCCCCTCAGAATGTTTTTATACCTCATTTTTGTATATGTATATGAAGCTGCTTAGTCTACGCTGCCAACTTCACAAAATCGAAATGAAATTTCATATTTTTTTCTAATGAAAGCCCAAACTACGAAACTGTGTCATTCCATCAGTTATTTTGTGTTCAGTCTGATTTTTCTGGGTGTGTATCTGTAGAAATATCTTAAGCTGCCCTGCCAACTTCACTGGCATGCACTTTTGATCCACTTTAAATCAGATTTGGCCCAAGCCTAATCGAATGGAATAAAACGGATAATTAAGACACAAGTGTGAATATGTGTCTTAGTGAGTGTCTGAACTAGCGATGTTTTTTATGATTGAAACAGTGCTTATGGTCGGCAATCAGCGGGATTTAACACACTTACATAGATGCACAGACGGTTTAGCCATTTTATGATAAGGACATTAATTTTATAGAAACGACAAAATCAATTTGCGAGATTAAGATAGCACAGTTGATAAATAAGTTTAGTATGTGATAACAAAAGTGCGGCCGCCACTTCGACGATTCCAGAAAGAATCACAGTGGTCTAATTAAATGTGGCATGACGCAATTTGTTGTACAATAAGGCGACACAGACAGTCAGTAATGCACTTATTAAGAGAAACCTGTCAAACAACAAATATTGAATTTATTTACCCTCGCCACTGGGAACTCCCGTATAGGTGAGCTAAAATATGTCCTTAGTTTTCTTCACTTGTATACAAAGTCATGACAACCAACGAGTTGCTTTATTCAATCAATAAACATAAAACACATGACAAGCCGTAGTTTCTTTCCAAACATAAGCTTAGGATATTTGATTCTCCCCTGGTTAATAGTACCTGTCTCGAATAAAGACCATCAAATGTCTACGGAGGGAAAACTTCTATTGAGGTATTGGATTGCCGTATCCACCAAACAAACATTGCTAAATATGTTTATTATGAGATAAGAAAAGATTCATTTGGGCATAAGGTACAGACATGGTCAATATAACAACATGTAGTGAAACATAACATGACACAAACATGAGCATAATCACCATGACATGCACACCAACACCAGGAATAACACAAAACGGGTAAACCCTTATTTCCATTGTCGTCCCTTATAATATATTCCGAGTATGTTCAGAATTAGACCAAATAAAATAGTCATGATTAAGGTGTACCAACCGACCCTAATATTGGGCGCCGACCGTACATTTTAGAGGGGTGATCGATGCTCGGTTGGTAACGTTCTGGACTACTAAACCACAAAGGCCGCGGGTTCGAATCTTGGCGCCTCCTTTCAATATTTCAGGGGCGCTTTGTCCGTGTTCCAATAACAACTACCGAGTCAAGTACTGTGTTAAGTAAATCACAGGAAACGAGTGCTTTACACCGAGCATGATAAAGAACCAGGAAAAACTATACAAGAAGGGTAGGGATGTATATGTCCGCTTCTCATGTATCTTATCTCCTCCACTCCTCCTCCTCCTTCTCTCCCCCCCCTCCTCTCTCTTTTTCTCTCTCTCTGTGGGATAGCTCTGAATATGATCATAGCTGACTAATGTGCCACTGAACAGCAGATAAATAACATAATTAATAAATAAAAGTTTTAAAGGCAAAATCCAAAGTAAGAAAATAACTGGGGATAAAAACATAAAGTGAAAATAGAAAACACAGGTATACCAACCCTGCATTTCTGGTCAAATAACAGTGAAGATGACTCTTTGTTTTAGACTAAGCATCAGTTCTGTCGTTCTTTATTAACACTATGTCGATTGTATCACAAGTCCATGATTAATTACAGAATGAAATAACCATGGTAACTAAATGCCTGCTTGCTATTCCGTACTCTGCCAGGTTTTTAATTAATATATAGTGTTTTTATCATTTGCGTCATATTCTATCGATTGTTGAGATAATAAACCATTGTTCATGAAAATCTTATCATTCATGAGTTTTATTGCGACATAAGCGCAAAATTAGTCGTTATTTTTTATAAAAAAAGTATTGAAACTATCAATAAGCTACTAGTATACAGATTGGGCTGTCATAATTCACCTTCAATCCAACATACGCTGTAACCCATTGGTTAAAGGCAAATGAATTAGTTTCTACAGCTCATCTATGCGCGCATATCGTCTGTGATTATTGTACTTAATGGCGGCGACATATCACAAACAAACAACAGCAAACAAAATAGATCGCTGAACTGCTGAAAATAAAACGTAACAAGAAATTAGTCTACCCGGAGCAGGACCTTATAGTCTACCCGGAGAAGGACCAAAATTGTTCACCTATGTTCGCTTACGACAATAAAACGGACAATAATATATTTGGTCAGAGTATGCAGCAAACATTGCAGTTTATGATTATATTTTAAAAAATACGTTTTGTTAAGAATCGGCAAACAGCAAAATATCATTTATTTTTGGTAGTACAATGTACTTTACTTCAAGTTTTTAACTCGCCGTGTCTTTCTTTTGTTTAGGAGTAAATAGCCTAAGATTTTTAAGGCTTGCTGTAAAAAGTCACATAAATATATACATTGTATTTCATTACTAAAACGGAATATATCAAAGCAAAACAAAAGCTTGTCATGGCCATTTCCTTTCCGATAGCAACCGACCATAGCAACACGATCTTACCTTACCTAGCAGGAACGGTGTGGATTCTTTTTTAGAACACTTGAACATAAAACAAGTCAAGGTGAATATTTCATTATTCTGTTATGTTCTGATCATTCAGATTCGAATTCCAGACATTATAAAGAGTCAATCCAAGACCGTATCTATAATATATATTATATATTGATTAAACGAGGAACAGACGCTATAAATTTCAGTAATTCATCCATATTAATTCGAGGATGGATTAGTATACATATTATAAAGATTAACTCAGTATTAATAAGTTTGTTTATCTCAACAACTGTAACGTAATAACAGACACTTGGGGATTGCTGAGTAAAATAGATTTATGTAAATTGATTGTCTAAGCATAAGAGAGAAATATGACATTAATTTTGTATTATACTAGATTCAACATTGAGAAGAAGAATTTTACAGAGTAGTGCAGTAAAACCTGTTTTATTTTGTTTATATCGAGTTTTACACTCCTTTTCAACAGTCAGGGTTATACGAAGCGGACAGTTCAACAAACCATCATTCCTGTACACAGCCAGTATTAGACTCACATCCTCTGTAAGCAACTAGAAAAATAGTAAATAGTAACTACTAAAAAATAGAAGTTATATGTCTTATCACTATTTATAACTATTGATTTCAACAATGCAACAATTTGCTGTATTCAAACATGACCCGATCGCTTCCACACACACACAAACACACACACACACAAACTTTTTTTACTATCTTTCCGAGGTTTTCCATTATAAAATGTACCTCACTTTGTTTGCCAAAAACATAGAAATTTAACCGAGGTATACCTCGGTATGTACCTCAGGTCCCCTAAAACCCCTTTTTTAGGGGGGAATTGACTGGTAATGACTTATAGACAACTAATTGAGATCTAACCCTAACCCTAAACCCTTGTAAAACCTGGTACCCTTAAAATTGTTACATAATTTCATGACCAAAAATCTACCTCATCCAGATAGTAATACAAACCCACACACACGCACAAAAAAGCATTGTGCTTTCCATAGAAAAAGGAAAACTACGCCCGGATAAGCCTTGAAAATGTTTGATTTCGTTAGTTCACGAGTTTTCTCCCTTTCATTTCCGTAAACGCTTATCGAATATTTACAGGTTGCTTTCAATATTAATTATTTAGATTTAGTTACTAGGGCATGATTTTTTATCATTCTGACAATAAAAGGACTGTCAGATAAAGTTTAATACAATTCAATACCAACATTCTATACTGTATGGTATTTTAAATCGAGAAACCGCTCGTTTTGCCCCAGAATTGCAAACTCTGAATATATCAAGTATATGGATGTAACTCTATTACTTCTAGCTAAAAACACAATCTTATTGAAGCACATGTGAAATCATGTTCGTTATTCGATTAATTTAATAATAACTATTAATTGGTCGAGCTAAACATGTTATTAACAACATATAGCTGGTGACAGATTTAAGTCACTTTGAGGCCTATAGCACAGATGTAGAAGTATATTTTTAACATTGTACATAGTAAACAATACACTGTTAACTTTATATTCGGTCACCTAGAAGTTTGAATACATTGTACTTAATTGATGACACAATTAAAATATTCAACATGTCAAAGACTGATGACACATAATGTATAATGTCATAATATAACATAATAATTGAAGCTTACGATAAAATAAAGTGACATTATACACTTCATCTGTAAATCTTAAATAAGGTATGAATGTATGGTTTATTCGGGGTTAACGCCGTTTTTTCAGCAATTTTTAGTTATATATAGTAACGGCGACCGATTCACCTATCAAGTTTTCCTGGACAATATTCTAACCAGTACTAACTTACACTTCTACAAGGAGCTGGCAAGTTTTCCACATGTGGAGGAAAATGAGCATTTAATCAAATTTACATAGAAGGGTATGACCTGTAGTGAACAGGATTCGAAAAGATAAAGAAGACGCTTGTACTGCTATCATAATATTCAATATGAACCATGTTAACCAATACTAATAATAAAGACTTTATTTTACGGGGAACTTATTTGACAATACACTAAACAATTAATCTTCCATAAGATCCTCAACAATGAACAATGAACTAGAAAAATAACTATGCAAAGAAAATCATGATATTTGATATTTTGGCTCCTATGATGTCTCACAATATAAATTGAAAATTTCATAAAAGAGTGTCAGTGAAAGGATTTGAAAAAACTGAGGTATACCTCTGCATATAGAAACGTTATCAAGACAATATCTACAGCTGTAATTGAACAAAAACGCCTAATCCGATATAGACACACCATAAGAGCCAGCGTATCATTATACATGTGAACAACATAATCAATTTACTTAAATCAATGGCATTTAAAAAACATTAAACACAAAGGAATAATTTTGCAGACGGCATATAGATTTTATACCTGCAATAGTAATGTTTGCATGAAGTTTGCTAGCCAATCATTAGGTTGTAGCAGCAGTATGGGATGTTTCAAAGTATGATGGCTTCACCCAGCGTAGATATAAAGTTTTAAAATGTTGAATAGAAGTAGAGTTTTTGATGTAAAGAGGGATGGAATTCTATATTGAGGTGCCAGAGAAAACAAAAGTATGGCGAAATAACTCGGTGCTGGGTTTTGGACTGTACAATTAGTATGTAGAAGAAGAACGTAACTGTCGTGAATGAATATCTGTAGTAAATGTAAATGCATTCTGAATATAATCTGGTGCATCTCCTCTGAGAGTCTTGTACATTTGGATAGCTTTCTGATAAATAACACGCTCATGAAATTTCATCCAATTATACACGTTAATTAGTGTATGTCTATCAGCCAGTCTTCCGATCAATAATAACGTACCAAGGGAACTGAAATCTGAACTGAACATAAATCACACAGAAAAGATCGTAATGTCGTTTAAAATTATTTAAAACTTTTCTTCGGATATACAAATACAGTAAAATTAATATGTTTAATCAGCGTTTGTTTTGTTTGTTTGTATTGTTAGGTAATTGTACTGTTGGGCGTGGCTAGCACTTTATAAGAGTACTGTTTTCGTCAGTCTGTATATAGATAAAAATACGTATTCATAGAAATAGTGAATAAATCTACTACTAGCCGTGACTAATAGGCACCAGATACAATTCAAACACCGTTCCATTGATGCCTCAACTAACAAAATGATGAGCAAGTGAAGTGTTAATTCGAAAACTGATGAAGACATTTTGATGCAAAACATGTTTAAAAAAGAATTTACCATTCTTAGCAAACGGACAAAATGTAGTTATCCTTGAGATATCAAAGCAATGTAAAGATTAAAAGCTTCTATTTTCAGGACGATGTTTTTCTTGTAATTATCTGCCCGTACCTAGAAGTGAGAGATTAATGTTACAAAAAGGAAGGAATTAAGATCTATTTACCCGTATTTTACGATAATACACAAATTATAGCATCAAATAGGTGCTTGTTTACGAATAGTGCCTTCTGAATGATTGATGCAAAATGATATATTGACGTGTTGAATCTGCTAGAAAGTTCTTGTGAGCAACAGTCGCTGAAATCTAGTCTAAGCAATGAATGTTACAGTCTTCAGCAATTTCTTGAGGATGTTTTGTGTGATTTTACAGTCATTAACACATGTTCAATAAGGCAGAAACTTTAAGCACTATGACATATAAATCGGACCCCCTACATGCAAATGCCGTCTTCGAAGACAGACCAACTATTTAAGAAAGATATTATTTGTATATATTAAGTATGGACGTTTAATTTCAATCTTGGCACGAATATCGCCGCATATCAAAAAGATCAGTGGATTATGGGCTGTTTTTGACCAATCATCGACCGCATTGGCCAATTATTGAATGTCTTCACCATGTACATGTATTGCAAGTTACTTGTTCAGTTGTTGACTATCTTCACCAAATATAGTTCAACATGCGTTATAAACGGCCATCTCCGAATAGAGAACATCAGAACACCATGTGAATAAAAGCCATTCTTAAAAAAACGCCATTGATTATTAAAAGCGAAATCACCTCCGAACAAGATCAACTGTTAATAAACACCACTGTATGTATTTTCCAAGGATGGCCTGTGTTCACACGTCTCAAAATATGGAGTAAAATCAATATTTTTTGTCAAATGGTAAAGAATGGTATGACCCGCCAGAACCAGGATTTGAACCCGGCGAACCAGATTACAAGTCCAGCATACTAGCAAAGGACCACGGTCATGCCATTCAAGCTCACGTTCAACTATAACCGATAAAAATGTATTGATGTCATTATCATATATACGAGCAAATAATGATTGAAACAAATCAATTTTAAAAGGAAGGGAGACAACCCAATATTTGCAAATGACAAATATTTACTCACAACGAATGAATAATTCTTAAATGTCAAATATGATTTCTAAAAAATACTGTATGATATCAAATATCGTTCGAGATGACATACAATTAATCAACACGAAATTCATCTCAGTAACACGTGATTACTGGATATGATTTAGTTTAAAATAATAAATGATGTTTGATAATGAATATAAAATCGAGATTAACATCCATTGTCTGTTTTATACGGTTCTGATAATTTTTTATTTATGAATAATCAATAATCGGGCAAGTTTGGATATCATCCAGAATACATCGCTCCAAGTGAAATGCACGAAGTGTTCCGTATGTTCATTCTTTACAACAACAACAACACATTCATCATCAGTGACACCTTTAATAACATTAGCATCATTATCAATTATAGAAGCAGTGGCAACAGAAGCAATAACAACAACAATAACATATTCATCATCAGTAATAACTAAAATGATGTTAGCATTATTATCAGTAATAGTAGCAGCAACTGCCACAATAACAACATCAGCAGCAGACAGGAGCATCAACAAATGATGCCGAACAAAGAAGCAAATATAAAACAATGTAAAGAGTGATAACAACAAAACAAGGAGCAGAAGAAGCAACAAATGAAACAACAGAATTCATAGCAACAATATAAAAATCAAAGTACTGAAAGTACTGTCGGAACGTGATTTTTCCATACGAAGCAAAAAAAAAGAGAAATAATTTTGTAACCATATCGTTCGTGCCCAAGCAAATTATTTTAACATGACCGACTTTCCATTTATATATTATGCAGGTCATATACATGTATGTGAAGGACATACGCTTTACTAGTCTCTTAGCATTAAACAAAAGACACAAACTCATTGGAATGTTTAACAGCATATTAATCTTAGACAATTAATGAAATTGCATTAAAAAACTCTTTGTTATACACGGACAAGTGAACAAAACATAAGTAACAGTAAATATCAACATCGATACTTCGGAATTTTAACACAACAATACATCACCGCATTGAACACTATATGGGTCACTTAAATCAAAGGAGACCCTGATACAATAGGGTAGAGCCTTTAGTGTCTATAGTCAACCCGATGTTGCACGAGATTCAGACGTGATCACGTATTTCTAAATAATCTTGCATAAAAATAACTCTTTAACTATATTTTTAAAAGCACACAACCAGTATTATACGTTCGTATTTAGCGACTCGAATTGTTATTCGTAAGCGCAGTTTAAACATTCGACCTCCGCAGGTTACCCCGACATGAATTTGATGTTACATCGCCATTTCATGTCAAGTATAAATCAATACGATTAGAGAAGAATTCGCCCTGTAATATCAAGATAATGTTAAAAAGGCACAAAACACATATATCGATGTTAGTTTATTGCATGCATACATGTTGAGAAATTACTGACCCATCAAACGAAAACCTAAAGTAGCACTATTTTTACGGAAATAGGATCTACATAATTATGCAAAACAGCAACACAGGCGCGCTATTTCATTGGCTAGCGGATAAGCTTAGATTAATTCTACGCATTTGAATATGTCATGTATTTTACCGATATGCACTATTTAGATACATTACTCTTTCCACGTGGTTACGACAAAATGATTTGAATTATACTTAGATCAAACACACTTAATTGAGGAAATATACCAGATACATCTATAATTATAATCACAGTATCAAAGTTAGTTGAGTACTATTCCTTGTGCGGCTGTTCTTTTAACCAAGCTGTTATGGAGTCCAGGGAAGGTAGACAGATATATGAACATGAAGGAAGGTGAGATAAAAAATCACCTTTCAACAACAGAAAGCGAATATTGTAGTTATCTAACGTTATACGTAAAATGGTTCCCGTTGACTTGTCTGCACTGCAACATGGAACGGGAACCAATTTAACGTAATATCGGTACATATTACACAACGGACATTTGTACTGGAAATTTCACGTTTATTATCTACGTAAGTTCATTGTTGTACCATTCATGATGTCAGCTAAACTATATCTATGATAATCACGCTATATATCCAGACAGGTAAATAACTGAGATTTTGTTCCACTGACAGAAATACACGACTATGTTCCCAGAATGTAACAAGTAGTATCCATGTATCATAGTTTGTGGTATCGTAACAGTTATATCATCTGCTTTGACAGTCCACACATCAAACACAGACAGCATGATATAATTTGTGTCTAAATTTAATTATTTATTCCAAAATTCTGGGAAATAATGTTCCCCTTTGAGATATCAACACAACCTCAATGAACATACAAGTAACATGTAGCTTTTTGATATACTATTACGGCATTATACTAGTATCTGAAATCAAAGCGCTATGAAAAAGGAACAAAACCATTAAATATTTAAATTAAATACGAAATTTTGAATTTCATGAATAGGAACAAAGGCGTATGTTAGATAAAAAAGGGTTCAGTACTTTTACACAAAGTCTTCAAAACGTTTGGTTTCCGAAGGGACATATACAAACGGAATGTCATTATTTTGTCGTCTTTGATCCAACAATAAATATGCATAATAATGGTAAATTGAATCTCTTTCATGTCGTAAATATACTTGGAATTCACTTATAAATAATTAATTCTCAATTAACATACATGGTATGCTTTACACACAATTCGTTCTCACAATTAGTATAAAATAAACTTGATTTTCTGGAATGGTGCCCGGCGATATGAATTATACAGTAAACTATAGAAATGTGTTCGGAGGACATGAATGCCACCACTGAACACTTAGTCAAAAAGAGGCTGTAACTCCTGTGAAAATGTTTGGATTTTTAAATTAACGGAAATCGAACTTGACCTGTATTAATTACCGCGCACCTTCATGCAAAATATGAAACCAATCCATAAAATAGTTCTTGAGTTAGCACTCAGAAACCAACATTTGGACGGACATACGGAAGGACCGATAGGGGAAACACTTTATGCCCTTCAGCCATTTCGAATAGCGGAATCATAAAACATGGATTCACTTGGCAAAAAAATGTATAATATAATACATAATAAGAAACGTGAAAACTGTCCAGCCAGCTTACAGCAAGTCGGTGGTTCCCGGCCGTCTATGGTGTTCCTTTACCGTTGTAATTTTCTCTCATGTTAATTAGTCTGGTCCCAGGTGGGACTGGATCTCACATCAGTGAGGGGCGAGTGTTTACAACACAGAGAACATAACCACTCGATTTTGTATTTATCTTCTATCTTCTCGTACATCAATTTCTATATATTTTCTCCCGTATGAAGTGTATTTCTAATGTTGTTATGTTTTATGCATGTATATCATAATTAAAACTATGTATGTTACCAACGTAGATATTTGTAAATATTTTGTTGTCCTCATATGTCAGTTGGCTTAATGTAATGTTTTGTTAATTTGTTTGGGTTTTACACACCTTTTCAACAGTCAGAGTCATATGATAGTATACGAGGCAGACAGTTCACTTAACCATCGTTCCTGGGAAGAACCAGTACTAGACTCCTATCCTCCGTAAGCAACTGCCTACTTTCTCACATGAAGAGACATGGTCGGTAGCTGGGCTCGTACCCACGACCCTCTATCTGTGAGTAGTTACAGTAATTTGAAGTCAGTGACATTAACTTCTCGACCACGGAGGTGGGTCTCAACAAAATAAAAACATAAAAATAAAGTATCTATCTCTAAAGCCCATAAATGAAAAGAAAACGAAATAGGGATCGTCACGCGTTGTAACAGAATGCTTTCAGAATTACCAGCAGCACGAAGATGAAAGAGTTAATAAGGAAGATGATAGACTTGATAAGGATCATCAAAAACAATCATCAGTCAGTCTTTGTTCTGAGAAATTGGACAGACAATGTATCATCCCTCCTGTTGTATGTTCTCAATCTACAAAGAACTGTGAAATACGATGACAAACTAATCTGCCGTTACAAAACTCTGAAACAATTAGTTTGTCTTATGTAATATTTAAATGCGTATGTTGATATAGGGAGTGCGTATATGATGTTTGAGACCACCCCAATCCAACACTTTACAAACATGAATCAAGACTGAATGTTTAAGATAAGTTTTCAAACTGCATCAGTTTGACGCTGAAAAAAAGCTTGAAATTCAACGATGTTTATTTCGTGCTTAAAGTCCGTGAACAAATAAACAGTAGGGTCGACAGATTTAATACTGAGACCTTTTGTGCCAGTTTAAAGATGAGGTCCAATTATTGTATCAAATAACTGAAAAAATACACCACCAAAGTTTGTCACAGACCGAATCTCTACAAGCTGGGTTTTACAGAAATTCTTCGAAACTATGTCTTTATCTAATTCAAAGGAATTCCATGGACATAAGGTAAAGTGTGGGCTATTTGTGTTCTACTCGTAGAATGGCACCATAGAGCATTAATGTCAAGATTAATCGATGCTTTTTCTAGTGCCATTAAATATCCTTAGATAAACATTGTCTACCTTTTACGACAAAAGCTATGGCTTTGTTTTTGATATCCATAAACCTGTCGAGTATAAAAAAGGAAGACAGAATCTGATAAGCAGCACGTTTATGGACTATATCCATTTCTCATACACATCATTTCGTAATCTCTGATTTCATATTTCCCGTGTGTCCATGAATGTCGTGTTTACAATCCATTTATTCTATAAGCAACATTACAAACAATATAATCAAGTATAGACTAGTCTGTGAACAAAGGCCATCCTTGGGAAATATCATTTGTGGCCTTTACTGACAGGAGGACTTCATTCAGAGGGTATTTTGTTTTAAATAATCAGTGACGTTTTTAAAAGAATGACCTTTATTTACAGGGTGGCTTTTTCAGATATTATTTTGCCCCAATTATATATATAGTGTAGGCTGCACTATTTTAGCTCTTGAAAAACTGAGCTAAATAAACATAAATACTGCTTGCAGACATGTGCAATTTGTCATAAAGATGCATGATTGTGTAATAATTGGATTTATGCCCTTGGAATTGGTATTTTTGTGTGAATTTGTGATAAGTTTGATCTTAAAAACGAAATTGGAGATTCATTTGAAAAGTCATATCAGTGTATTTGGCCTTCAGTAATGAAGAGTGAACTCATATCAAGGATTACACAGTATAGTAATGGTGACGTGTACAAACTTGAGAAATCCCTAACAATAGACAAACCTAATCCTTTTATAATGACCAAGCTAAAACAGTTAGATAGTCTACGTTATAGAGGTACACGGGGTAGAGCCGCAACATTGAAATGTGTTTGGGAAACGAACAAAGGAGTTAATTAGTACTCATAACCTTCGAACTCTGTCTTAAAGACCATAAGGCGGCCGTAACACTGAGGTGGTCCCTAGGTGAAGATTCAACGCTTGAGACTGAATCAAAACCGATCTCTAAACGTTCTATCAGCAATACCCAATATGATATTTGCTGCATGTACATATCAATGCAAATACCTGGACATAAATTTTCATAAAATATATAACAGCGTCAAATGTATTAAGTGTTACCTTTCAATGCATTACTATACTAGTATGGAGAAATAGACAGTTTCTTGTGGAGAACATGGTTAGTACATGTATTGCTTCAGTGACCATGAATCATTTTATTTGGAGTTTATTCGACAGATTAGGTCATTTCAGAGCCGCCCCACAGACAGGCGATAAGGCAAAGAAGAAGAACTGGGCAATTATAACTCCTACTCTTTTCAAATAGTTTTGTTTTTAAGCAATCTTGTTGTGACACTTTCCAACGAGCAACAACTCACAGATTTTAGTACAAACACAGTGGAGAAGTCATTGATGAGCAGCGTGGATAAAATCTACAACTTTGGGGAGTTGCATATTACGCCTAACTTTTTTGGCGAAACCCAAGTCATTAGAAGAACAACAGGGGAGCATCAAATATACATTGGACCAAAATTCGTTCGCACGAGCTCAGCGGCAAAGACATTCTTCCTCTATCAAATTGGAGATAATCTCGCAATAGGGGCAAAACAACCTCACTGTCGGGTTTATGATTAATAAATATGTAAACACCATGAGTGTCAATGTAAGATACCAGACAGAAAGTTAACGAGCTTCGGAGGAAGTGACACAATCAATTCACCTTTCCAGCCTGGCTGGAGGTTAAACACACCAACCTACTGGCACATAACAATACAAGTGTTCTCAGTAGGGTCTTTCAATTGAATGGTCTGGACACGTTTAATTAACGCGTCGTGAGTTGATTCCGTTACAGAATGTCCGCCATTTTAAAACAGTGAAAAAACTCAAGTTATTAATAATATTATTGGTACAGAACTTCATGGAAAGTTATATGGTAAGCATCTTCTTCAAATTTATTAAATATCTTTGGATAAGATCAATTTATTTATTACGAAAGTTGACGGTTCACGAATGTACGAAAACCAAGGTAGATTGTGATCTCAAAAAAACGTGTATTTTTCGTAACCAAATACAACCTTTTTAATCATATCGTGATTTATTTCATATCTTCAGAAGATTTTTAAAGCGCGTCATGCAGTTAATTTATATATTTTTTCCGATGCTATAAGTAATAATGATACCTGAAGTCGCAATTTTGACCAGTCGTTATGGGTTTAGTACTTGGGATTTTCGTAATTGATTCCGTCTTTAATGATCATCTCCCGTTAAAATGCCTACAGCACATTTTAGTAAGATCTTCGTACCGCCATGCTTTTGTTTTTAATTTTCTATTTTTGTTTTTGACTAAAAGGAAATTGAAAATGTAGCACTATCCCACAATCCGTAACGGCCTGTTATCTACACGCGTGAAAAAAGCTTTTCGTGTAAGTATCGACAGCACGACTTGGTGTTTATACAGAGATAAGTGCCTGAAGAGCACGATTCCATACCCTTCTATTTGAGTGACCCTGTCCTAAGCAAAACGCTTAATGATAATGCTGTCATAGATTTCTGTTTTGAATGAATCTCTAAGTTAATCTGTACAACCCCAAAATGCTTACATTACTTTTACCTGAAAACTCACAGTGTGACACATAACGGTAATGTTACGACCATCGGCGGCAGAAAAGAATGTCCGACATTTAACTGCAGAAGATTTTGTGACATTTAGCGGCAACGTTGCGATATTCGACGGTAACATGACACACTTAAATTCAAATAAAAACAACTAACCGATACCGAATATATCAATTATTTTAATCACTTTAAGTAACAGACATCGAACTAATTTTCTGCTCATTGCGTTGACTTGTTATTGGAAACTCATCTAGTTATATATTGGTAGAGTTAGCTAGCACAGCGATCAGGTAGAAGAGAACAATGACTTTACCATATTGTTCGTTGATCGAGTCTCTTACAGGAATGGTATATACGTTTAGTCGAATTACAATGTGATATTTCCGATTGTAAAAAGAAACTGAATGATTTTTTACTGAGGTAAGGGGCTAAACATTTATTTACTTCAGTGTTTTATAGGAGATATAGATATTCAATTGAACAGCGATATTGTGACTGTGTTTTGTTAATGCATCTACGTAGTTATCAATTTAGTGGTGTCTTCTAACTATACTTTTTCGTGATTTTTTATTTAATGACAAAATACCTTTTAATTGGACAGTTGCTTACGTGTTGTTAAAAAAAAACTGCTAATGATTGTTTTTTTTCTTTATTCTTCGTTAAGCATGAACATTGATAACATGAATGCATTTTAATACGGCATGTATACTATCGGTTTTAAAATAAATCTAAAAAAAGAGAATTTATAGATGAAGATAAGCTTTGGATTACATTTATATCATTCACAAAAAGACGTGATACTAGTTCGATGAAACGGAAGAACGATATCTTCTACCTAAGTGTTTTGGTAGTTAAACCAATATTCATTTTGTTTGTTACAAAACATAATACTGTACAGAAGTTGTCTTCATATGACTTAAAACCCTTAACTGAATTTCAAGCGTTGTGCTTAAGTTAAGATTTATTCTGTTTTTGCATTTGAAAATCACTCACAAGTAAAATACGGGGATATTGTAATGAAGTTAGAGTAAATGTTTTCTCTCATATGAACAGCGATTCGTTGGGTTCTTTATACACGAATCTACACGTACATTAAACCTATCATATAAAACAAACTAGAAGACATACTCACATTCTGAAACATAATCATGGACTGACGCGCGCATGAATACAGTATACGTTAGACCACCCTTAAAACATTGTTGGTGGGATACCAATTAAAAAACGACCAAAATATCTATTTTAAGCGAGTTTGACGAAAACATGGTTTTGTTCGTTTTTCTAGTTCACTCTTTCAGTGTAAGCATATAAAGCTGGCAAAAACACTTACATACCTACCTACTGTTAAAAGTTTGGGTCGCATAATCGCAAACAAACATTTTTTGGATAGCATTGTACGCAGAACACAAAAACAATATAATAAATAGTTTTTCGGAGGCGATTAAAATTTCATAATCAAAGAAAAATATTCAGGCTAGTACGAAATTTGAATTTAATAATTTTTTGTCATAAAATATTCACACTCTAGATTGAAAGGCTTAATCAATATTTCCCATTTGTTAATACACCATTAACCATCTGCGCACCGTTGAGCATAAATGTATTAACACACTTGTAGCTCTTACACTTAACTATATATCATAGAAATTACCATGTTTCTTTCATGTATACCATCCTAATGCGAACAGACACTAAGACATAAGACAACGACAATTCATAGAAAAAGAAACAAAAGGACATATATTGATGTAATTTAAATTCATTTTAGTTGGCAAATTCCTTGATTTGCTTTTTCAAAGATATCATGTTATTAGGAAGCGTAGCAAGACCTTGATTTGAGATATAGAACGTGGGGAACCTATTGTCAAAGTGAATCTAGAGGAAAGGGTATGGTTTATTTGTAAAGTGATGTCAAACTAATTAACGTTTGCAAACGTATTTGCATGTTCAAAATATAAATGCCGAAATTTATTTAACCAATTACATGTAAATGAATATTTCTAATAACAAAATATATGTAATACCAAGTCAATTCAAGTCACCGCGATTGCCTTTTGGTGGGAACTTTAGTCAGGAATACCTTTTATTTATATCCGAAAAAATTGTCACCTAAGGGGTCAAGGTGAGCAATTATTTTTTGCTGGGGATCGTCTGTTATCGTCAACGATGAAATAAATATTGCCAACAAAAGGTCATATATGTGCACATGACAGTGAACATATGGAGTTTTATCTGGAAAACAACAGTAAAGTCGTCTGCTTGTCATCTGTAATCAAAATAATACTTAACAATCACTGCAAGTTGATTGGATTATTGATTTAAGTTTCAATTACCAGCAAGTTATGACGACAATACTAAAATGGTAAACCTGTGGAGACAAGAGACTTTATGACGATGTGATCAAAGTCAACATTAACAGTAATAAGGTCATCAAGTGTTCGTTTGTGGTTATACGCCTCGTATACCTTTAACAGTTGCTAAGTTGTTAGGCATTTTTGTTAACAAACCCATGTATTACGACATTGCTATGCTACTAAAAGTAAGCGTTGCGTGGCAATTCTATTTATATTAGCCGTTAATTCTAATAACTTTTCTATTTTGTAATAAATTGTTTCTTAGCTTATCACCAACCTCCAAGAAATTTTATAATGTAGTTACAACGACGCCTACATTCATATCTGATATTTACATGGCATTCTTCCGTTTCGCGCCATTATTCAACGCATCGGACGTAAAACCTTGTTTTGTCTAAAACTTGGAACATCTGATTCCACTGTAAGAAAAAAACACCAAAGCATACGAACAGACGAAGTCAATACTAAAATCACGACAGAAAACAGAAGCACTCGGAAATATTGTCTTTTTTTTTGGTGCAACTGTCATTTTAGACATCATACTTTGTGACAAAATGGTCCATATAAGATAATGGTGTTGGATAATTCCAAGTTAAAGTCAGATGTTGTATTTCAGCTATATATCTATCTTAATAGTCAACTTCAAGGATAGATGAATGCCATTAATAATTCAACAATAAAGGAAGAACTACTTAAATATAGACTGTGTCAGTATGGTAATATTTAGAAGTTTAATCAGAAATTATTGACTTTGACTGTGTAGACGTACTATAATGAACTAATATATATATAAACCACATGACACTAGATCGGAGATCGAGGCGAAGACACGAAATGGCAGAAATCAGCCACCATATATATTAATACAATATTCTAAGCAAAACGGTAAAAATATGCGGTCAAAGATTTCTGTTTTGAATGAGCGTCAAAGTAAATATATACAACGAACAAAATGATTACATTACTTTGTCTTTATTGATATAAACAGCCACTGCTTTAAATTGACATAGATAATTTATTTTCTTCGCTTAATCTCTCGTCCGTAGGAGTTAAGTAAGGCATTTTTGTAAATCAGTTGCATTCGTTTTTATGATGGTTAAATTACAAAAGACCTTTAGGTCTTCTCTTAATTTTGAGTGGGATTCATTGTCAAGTTAAGCAAACAATGAAATATGAAAACCGGCGTCTTCTTTGGTAAGGTTGTGATAAAAGGATGTGGTAGGCACACGGAAAAATACAACAATGAAGCACTGCTTCAACACACGGTTCAGTAAGATGGAAAACTATGCTAATAATAATTTTCTAAAAGTGATATACATTGCCTGTCTAATTACAAGATGTACTAAGATTATTAACATAGACATAATTCGATTTCTATCATAATGTAGTATATTCCTGTCAAGTACCAATATAATGAGACTTTGACATAAATGGGAGTGATAATAGTACAATAGATGCCATAAGAGCAACCAGTCTAATGTATTTGTATTTGTTTTATAAACAGAAAAAAGTGTCACAACACAATGAAGTACTATGATGACAATGGTTTGTATTGGCGGGTACTATAACGTATTTATAATTGCCATTAATACATTCAGTTCTAGCGATGATATCGTTACTTCATCAATAGTTCGGAGAGAACGAACAGTTCAACTTTAATTAAGAATTCATTTGGACGCTTTTTAAACCATATCAATATTTCTAATCGATGTCAGTCCTGGTAGAACTATCTCTTATTATTATACTATTTGTTGGTCTATTGTTATGTATTTGAAATATGACTTACTTTATTTCAGTCTTGTCACGTCAAATGATCAAACATAAATGAAGATATAGACTAACACAGAACATATCCGAACAACGTTCTAACATGAAACAATTGATTTTAAAGGCGGCCCGTTGGTTCGCCAACCGTTCTTCGGCGCAGGCACAGCGCCACTGAACGCCACAAACACTCACCCGGCATCGCTTCTTGCGAATATTTTACAAGGTTGTGCACCGCTCAATGATTCAAACATTCCTGTCTATATAGATATCATAGAAAAAGACAAACATAACGATAGTGAAGCGGACTCTGGAGCCGTTTTATACATTGTTGCTGTGTTAGTGTTCTATTCAGCAGGAATTGTTACAATGATTATCAAATATTTGCGAAGGGAGAAACGTGAGTTGGAAGAAGAGAGAATACTGGAAGACTTCTTCAGAAGTATGCCTGCTTATAAGAAAGAAAGAGAACAAAATCATGTTAATCGTATTGCAATACACGCATTTCATGCATTGACTTCGTTTTCTTACGATGATGTAGATGACGACGAAGTAAGTACGGACGATGAAGAAGCCAGGATTCTTAAAAATCGTGCAGAAACTATTCATGAAGTAGAAAGTGAACATTCCAACAAGATCATGGAAGATGTAAGAGTTGATGACGATACTGACGCTGATGTTGATTGTAATAGTATTTCTGAGGAAGACAATGCGTTTGCATCGAATATAAGAGGTGTTAATGATGAGACAATTGTATAACAATGTCAACATCACGAAATAGTTTGTAAAACCGCAATCTGAAACTTACCTTCAATTTAACGAATAATTTGAAGATTAAGTTATGTTCATATTAAGATATCTCACACTTTGCTCAATTCCCCAACAAGTGACTTTGTATCGGAACATTTTGTATTCTTTGGATGTGCACATTACACGAAAGTGTAAATTCATGTATTTTATATTAACTTATATAATCTATATGTACTTATATCGAAGTACATGTATTTCAAACATTTTTCTCATAATTTTGAATGAAAAGATGCCTTTCTATGTATCTAAGCAATATTTGTACATGCTTTTATGTGTCTTCTCTGAAACTATATTTCGTGTGTAAGTGATCGATTGTCAGTAAATAAACAAACATAAACAAGAGTTATGGAGCTAGCTTGAATAAAACAATTTCTCGCCGTGAGACCCGTATTTAAGACAAAATATTTGATGCAAAAATCATGCATAACCGTGTCTTTGTCCGGTCAACTAATAATGAGTCTACGAACATTAATATCGTAGTGCATTGTTTGGTAT